>PVIR01007387.1:0-61214 GCA_004026965.1 Petromus typicus
TGTTGCCATTTTAATTAATGTTATTTATGTTTTAATTTAACATGACTTTCATATTAATAGAGTTATCTACTGCAGGCATACCATTGCTAGATACATTGCAGTATCTGATAGACATGAATTTCATTCTACAAATGGATTTATGTAAGAAATTTTATTTTCTGTTTCTATTATTAAACATATATTTAGTTCACAGGCAGATTAATTTCAGTATGAAAACTTATCTTTTATTTTACACATCTTAATTATTGAGGTTTACGTTATAGTACAGTTTATGGGGGGTTGCAGTAATGGGCAGTGTAATGCAATCATTTCTTCATACAGAGGTACCTTCTTAGATTCTTCAGCCCCACAGCAATGTTTAAATCATTTTATTAAGTATTCATCAATGTCAGAGTCTTTCATAATGATTATGAAGCTTCATTTGGGGGCCATAGTTAATCTTCTTACTTCCATGTCACAGTGAGTGAGAGGAAACCTAGTGTGTTGCACAAGACTATACCAACATAAGCTGTTTTGACCTTTTGAGAATATAAAAAAGTTGTTTCCCCTGAAAGCTGTAACTACTTTCCAAGGCTCTAGAGGAGAAGGGATATTTCTCATTCTTGGACATTTCAAATTTAGGTATGGGTATTTTTGATTCTTGGTCCTGATGTGCTCTGATTCTCCCATGACTTAGCTCAGCCATTATAGGAAGAGAATTTTGTGTAATAGACCCACGGAAGCTTACCTGACCTATTATATTCTAAAATCTCATGGGTAGGTGGAGACATCAAGATAAAAATAGACATTGAGGACTGGGGATTTAGCTCAGTGGTTCGGGAGCCTGTCTTGCTAGTGCAAGGGCCCAGGTTCAATCCCCAGTAACCACATACAGAAATATTGGATGTGGAGACTCACACCCAGCATCAATCAGTACCACATACCACAGTGCCAGCCATGGTAGCACACACCTGTAATCCCAGCATTGGGAGGCAGAGGCAGGAGGATTGTTGTGATGTGAGTTTGAGGCTGAGCTCAGGGCCAGCCTGAATTACAAAGCGAGACCCTGTCTAAAAAATAAAATTAAAATAAATAAATAAATAAAAATTGACATTGAGAAAGATATAGAGATACAAACAAAAGTAAAGTTAATGTGTCAGTGGAATTTCTTTCAGATCTTTAGATCTTGTGACTTTACATCTTTTGCTCTCAACCTGATATAAATGTTGTTTTTTCATTATAATGGGTCCTCCTTTGATCAATACCGTTACCAAGATTTTATGTTTCTTCCTTATCTTGAACAAACCAAATCATTTAATACTAAGACCTATTTTGTGTTTTTTCCCATGCAGGACATCAGGACAGAGGGACAACACACAGGCAGATAAATTGCATCTCTTTTAATAGATGTGTTAATTTTTGTATGCTTCCTTGTGCTCAAGTTACATTCCTCTTCTCATCAATAATCACCATTTCATTCTCTTTTCCATTTATTCACACTTCCTTCCACATTCTCATTGCTAGTCAGTGTCTTTGCTTTGCTGTCATGGGAGAATTGAAAGCAATGCTATAGACTTTCACTATCATATTCATGTACCTACAGGGATAATTATCTTTCAAAACTTTCTTTGTGATGAATTGTACATTCCTTTAAGGCAAATTTACTCTTTTTATTTGGACACTGAATCTGATATCAGGGAACTTCTTATTTCTCTCAAACTTTAGGATACAGAGGACAGTTTATTTAGGTTTCAAATTCAGTTTGATCAAGGAACTTGATCATTCAGTCAGAGTAAGTGAATCATTCATTCATCTGTACAGTATTTCAAATAATACTTCATTGCATTACAATAGACCCATGTAGCCTTCTTACAATTCTCCATTTATCTTTGGGAGAGTCAATTTGTTATTATAGCTGACTTCATTATTAGAACTTTACCTATTGCTTGTATCCAATTATATTTATTTTATTTCTAAATACAAAATATGCTAAGAATATACTCATTATTGAGTCATCTGTAGCTATTTGCTTTGATTGTACTGCTCTTTTCCAAAGTGTAAAGTTGGCTAACCCCAGTACTTTCTTCAAATCTCAAATCATTCTTATCTTTCCTGTTAGACTTGCTTGTTCTGCTCTGGTTTAAATTTAATATCCAGTAAATGTCACATTGTCAGTTTTTTTCAAGTGTGTTTTAACTGTGGAGGTGCTATACTAATCAATGTATTAATTAATTGTTGTGTTTGTAGCTGAATGGGCTATTAAGAGGTGAAGTTGGAGCAGGAGAGGCACTGGTGCTGTGATATAGAAAAGCACATTCTTGTCCACTGTTTCCTTTTTATTCTTGCTCTCTTCCCCTCCCTCCCTCCATCTGTCTCTGTCTCTCTGTCTCTCTGTCTCTTCCTCACCTCTCTCTTTGAACTTCCTGATTTCAGTGGGCAGGCAGGTTTTCTCCACCAGGTCCTCCAACCATGGTGTCTACTTTGGAGTCACCCAGCCATGGACTGATCCCTCTATCACTGGAAGTCAAACAAAACTCTCCTCTGAGGTTGTGTGTCTTACTTGTTGTGTTTCAGCAACAGGAAGGCCTAACAGTACGCTGGCCTATCCTACTTAATACTACACATGTCCCTCCCAAATGGAACACTAAAATTCTCCTTTGGTTTAATCACTACTCCATCTGAAAATTTTTTTATTCACTTCATTTATTAGGAATTTTCTATCTCTCATATGTACAATAAGACCTCTATATAATAAACACTGTCATTATTTGAATAATGTATTAAACTAATGAGAACATATATGAAAAAGCACGTGATAAATGAACATTTTCTAAGTTAAATAGAATATGAATTTAAAGAACAAACCTCTTCTATTCCTTCTGATACTATCTTGACATCAGAAAGATAATCAGGTCTACTTTTACTTCCAAAAAGTAGGTAGGGATTAGAGCTATAAAGAAAAATACTTTCAAATTTCCAAGTATTACATTATATTTTAATTAACTATTTGACTTCTAATTTCAACTTTGTCATCACTAGAAAATTGTTACCAGGCAGAATTTTATACAAGAGTAAATATTTTCAATAATTGGGTAATATTTCTAATATTATATAGTAAAAAATAAATATAAGTACAGTTTGAGCCAAATAATTTTCCACTTTATTCCCTCCAATTCACACAGACAACTATTTTCATGTTGTACTTTTAATTTCTGATCATTATCTCAAATGTTCTATTTCTTCATATATTTTCTAATTTCTAATAATTTTAATCATGTTCATAAGATTATAAATTAAACAAGTGATTAGAAACTTCCCATAAAATCACACAATATTCACATACCAGCTTTCAGTTTCAGTATGGGTGTGTAAATATTGTATAGTAATACATGTCACAGATTTACATCTTTTAAAATAACAATTTCTCATCTCAATAACTCAACATAGTGACATTGATTTTTGCTCAGGCATGACTAATTTGCTTAGATTTTTATGTGATAATCAGTAGAAAATATTAAAGCATGTTTATCTACAGACTCCTTTTTACTTTACTGTCATTTTACTTGCTTCTGTGTATTTTTCTGTTACATTTATAAATATATTCTTTAAAACTTGGGCTATATTTACTAGGTAATGCAAACACAATTATAAAGACATAAACAAGGAAGTCAGAACTCAACTGGAGTGATATCTGTGCACAGTAGACCAAAATTCATTCCTCTCTGACTGTTCTAACTAGGTAAATACAAAGAGGAAGAAGGTAGATTCTATAATATTCTTTAATTTTTTCTTATGTTCTGTGTGCTTACTTATAAAAATTACTTTGAGGTGAGATATTTTTTTAAAAATGTTTTTTAGTGATAAATTGGATAACAAAGAGGTACATGCAGCACACATATTCTATGAAATTTGAAAGTTTTATTTAAGCAATATTGAAGACATTATCATAGGAGTTTATATTCAACCTCCAAGAAAATATTCTACAAGAGACTGAGCACACTGTAAAGATTTCTGCAGGCTTAAACTCAAACTATTTTAAGGATAATTTAACATTAAGCTAAAAGATGCTTTAAATAGTAGTAACATGACTTTTCCATTTAATGGCTGCTCAACTTCATTCACTAATATGTGTTCAAATTCCTTTTCAACCTGAAAATGAAAGAATGTTTAAAACTAAAAAAGAATACTGAACCAGATAAAAACTAGATGCAGCTGTGTTCCCGAAATTGTTGCCCTTGTTTGTTTGAGTCAATATTAATACTATTACGAATGTTAGAGGTATTTGGTGTCAGAGCTGCAAATATTTTGTTTGAAATGTATATTTAAACAGTTGAGTCAATATAGCAGCATCTGTGGATCTTTCAACTCAGGAAGAACCCAAACCGTGTCTCCCAGGCATCGGTGATAACAAAGAGGAGGTGGCGCCCTGAGAAAGGTGAAAAGTATGAATTCATGATGCTCTGGGGAAGATTTCCCATTGATTTGGGGAAAACTATAAAATTCCAGCCAGAGAATTTCATAGGAACAGACATGCAAAGAGAGACGTGTCCCCCTGTTCTGAATCAGGCATTCTTTGACTCCTTTTTATTTGCAGGAGAAATTTTCCCTTTTCTGATTCACATTTATCAATGTAGACTCCAAATTTATTGCTCTGCAAAGAATCAGAGACACCTGGGCCTGGGCTTGAGCTGTGAGTCTGTTGAGACGTTTCCTTTCTAAACTTTCAATTTCAGTTATTTTACATCTCTCTCTCAGTAGACTTGCATAATCATAATTCATTTAGTGGTTTAAAGGGGTTTTATTAACTGCATCTAATTAAGCGGCTGCTTTAGTTTTTTACTGATTAATTTTTTTAAAAATTGAAATCTTTATTGGTACATTACTTATACACATCATAATTGTACTCCACAATGGAGATTTCTACCAGTATAAGACACAACTTAATTCTCATATTTTCCCATAGCACTACCCACCTTACCACACCCATATAAATAAAATATATTTGCTTTTTTAAATTATAATCTCATTATCTTTCCCCCTTCACCCTATTTCACTTTGAATATTTTCTATTTCACAATATATAACACACAATTCTAGAACTCATTTACATCTTTATTTTCTGATACCAGAGAAAAGATGCGATATTTACTTATCTGTGACCTATTTATTTCACTTATGAGGATATCCTCAATGTGTGCCCATTTAAGTATAAATGATTCAAACTTATCATTTTTTGTGGCAGAGTAATATTCCATTCTGTAGAAGAGCCACAGCTTTTTTATGCAGTCTCCGGTTGATGGACATTTGGGTTGTTTCCAAGATGTAGCAATCACAAACTGAGCCGCTATAAATGTGGGTGTACATATGTCACTGTGATATGAGTCTTTTAACTCTTGTGTGTATATATCTAGCAGAGCGATGACTGAATCAAATGGGACCTCCAATCCTAGCTTTTTGAGGAATCTCAAAACTGATCTCCACAGGGGTTGTAAGAGTCTGTAGTCCTATCAACAGTGGAGAAGGGTTCCTTCTTCTCCGCAGCCTCGCCAACATTTGTCATTCGCTGATTCTGAAATGGCAGCCATTCTATGTGGAGTGAGATGAAATCTCAGTGTTGTTTTCATCTGCATCTTTCGAATGACTAATGATGTTGAGCATTTCTTCAAATGCTTCTTAGCTGCTCTTCTTTCTCTGCAAAATATCTGTTCATTTCAGATGCCCATTTTTGAATTGGGTTTTTAAAGCTGTACCTAATCGCCAGATTAATTTCTTTTATATCCTTCTGTCTTTCCTAATTTTATAATTAATAGACTTGACTTACTTACAGAGTAGGGTAAACTCTTTCTTAGATCATTGCTAATACTTTCCAGTTACTGTAAATACAATGAAACCTCTTTTGTAATAAAATGAGCAACTATTTACACTCATAAGAACTGCAATATCTAATTCAAGTTAATGTTTTTTGTCCATTTTATTACTTGCACCTGTTGGCAACTGCCAATGTTTGGCAGATATTTCTCCATAGATTGTTTTGTCTATGGATGTGGAAGTAGAGACACTTTGTTCTGGTCAATAGTTTCCAAGTATGTTTGGATAGAAAACAACCTTGTAAGGCACAGAAGTTTTCCTGATGAAAATAATGATAATATTTCTCTGTGTGACAAAGAGGAATATTTTTTGCAAAGGATTTTTTTTTTTTGCAGAGGTTTTTTTTCAGGCTACCATAAAACAAGTTTTCTAGCTCACATTTCCTTACCACATGTAACACAAACTCACGGTCCTCCCAGTATCTACAGGAGCTCATGGGACAAAAGGATCACACAGAAACATGAAATTCTTGTTTTCTCCTAAGCCACAGGTAATAAAGTTCTCAGTTCTTCATTTTTTAATCACCTTGGTGTCAGAGAAGTGTAGATAAGTAGATGATAGAGAAGAGTGTTTCACGAGTGAGTCAAAATCCACAATAACTTGTTTCTGAAAATTCATAGGGCACCTAACTTCTTTCTAGAAATTTCCAATATATTGACCTGCACTTATGCAGATAGCACATATCCCAAAAGTTTAAAATTCACTTTTAAAAATTCATACAAAGGTTGTTTTTAAATGCCAACTCTTAAAAATTTTTATTGTGTAATTTAGGAGACAAAGTTTTCAAAAAAGTGAAGCTACTTAATGTATCTGTGCTGTTTTTTTCAAGGTTGGACTTCAGCATGTACCTTCTATGTCTGAGGACAGTACTTGAGACTGAATTACAAGTAATTCTAATTATTAAATATGTGCAAATTTTTAGCTCATAAAAGCACAGGAACCAGGCTTGCATCATAAACAACCACAAGGCTAATATTTTAAGAAATCAAATGTATTTTCTTCTCCTGTCTTATCTCTTGTCTTAAAAATAAACATACATGCATACATATATACATATATACATATATACATACATACATGCATACATGTATGAGTATATGTGAAGTAAAATGTCTAAGACAGGGAGATGAGTAAAAATACAGAAAAAAAACATAAGATTTTAATATTTGAAAGTCATCTGCATTCTGACAATATCACTGCTTCTAGGCACAGAGTGAATATTTTTCTTCTTTAAAAACTATTCTGTAATGTTTGTGAAGGTTAAGTATTGACCACAGATGCTAATCCAAAGTAAAACTACAGGCAGGTTTGATGAAATTTGAATATTACTGGTTTCAGTAATCAACAGAATAATACAAAATACAGAGAATGCCTTTAGCTTCTGTTAAAATTAAAGTTGCATTTCTTCTCAGCTGTGAGGTTTATATATAGTTTGATTTTTAGATTAATTTTCTTAAGCATTTAATGTGTATTTAGTGAGAGTTTTAATATTCCAATTAGTAGACCTGGAAATCCATTACATAAATTTTTTTCTAGGTAGTTGATGTACTTGATGCAAAACTGAGAAGACCTGTAGTTGACAGAACTGCAGGCTATTCGATTAATTATTCAGATGACAAGGTATAGTATCAAAATAATATGAAAATACTTTTCATGGTAATGTAGATGACTTGAACATAAACACTGCATTCCATACTGCACATACTATCTTCTTTAAATCACCCATAATGCAATATTAATCTCAATTCTGTAAGAAAATCAAAATAAAATGTTTCATCATAGCATGAATTGTATAAAATACTAAAGTAAAGAAGCAAAGTCAACAAACCGCCACAAAAAAAGAGTACTGTAACTGAAGCGTGGTCCATGTATGTTAGACAAAAGGTACTAACCTGACCTCCTGGAAGACAGAATTCTCATAGAAACTTGTTATGAATCTGTTATAACTTATCTTTTGCACATACGCCAAAGGAGAGAGAAAACAAGTAATTGCAAGCTCTGTGAATCTCATGTCTGTGGACGCATCATGCCATAAATACCCAGGATTCATATAATTTATTCTCATTTTTTGGCTGTTTTTAACGTGATGTATCTTATTGTTATTCTAACTAAATTTCATAAAATGAAAAGGATTCTGGAAAACATGAGTGCACATTTACTCTACATGAAAGTAATGTTAATTTGATCAAACTCCAGAATAATATCTATTTATAGAAATTATAGGAAAAAATTAGCCTATATTGTTCAGGTAAATTACTCTCAAATGCAAGTAAATATTTAAACTCAGGCTGTTTTAATTAAAGTGTCTTTTTGTTGTTGTTAGTGGTGATTATTTTGTGTGGTTTCTGTAATATTAGCTATCTTCAAAGGTAAATTTATATTACAACTATATACAGTGTTTAAAAAATAAAGCAGTTATAAGGCTGTGGATTTAGCTCCAGTGCCTGCTTAGCAAACACAAGGTCCTGAGTTCAACTTTTGATAAAAAAGCAAACAAAAAACACCAGAGATTTATTTACTACTATTTCAAATTGGAATTCATGAATTTTATATTTTGTGGAAAATTTTCAGGGGGTGTTAAGGTAAAGCAAGCACAAAAATCATCAAAAAATCAAACTCATTTTTTGATGATGTTTTGAAATTATGGTTCATGATAGACTGGTGGATATAATTTTTTTTCTTGATACACTTACAAAAAATTTCAAAATCCAAATCTACTACTATTTTAAAAAGTAAATTATACACAATTTAACAAATTATCCTTAAGAATATTAACATTTTCAATTTTTCATAGCCACTTTAAAAGTATACAACTGTGATTATATTTGATTTATACATTGTAGTCATTAAATACTAAATAAATCAGATAAGTATTGTTCTTGAAATTTTATATTTTTATATTTTTGAAGCTACAACATCTTTTTCCAACCTTCTGTACCTACACAGTTGCATCACTTCAATTTTCTGCATTACATGCAAAAATTATTTATTGTATGGGAATATAGTTATTGTTTTCATTGCTTGCAAATTCTGAAAATATTACTAAATGATAATGAATAGATTGATATTAGTAATTATTCAAAGAAAATACTGAGACATAACAAGTGATGAGTACACATATTTTTAATAAGTATAAGAAAAAATGAAAATTTATATACTGGAAGAGTTTTTCTACTTTTTGAGAAAAATTTTACATTAGAAGAAATTAAACACACATATAAACTGTACAGCAAATATATCAGATGTTTTTCTCTAACATGCATCCATACTGTATTTCATCAAATCAATTATTTATTATTGAAAACACTTTTATGATTCATTGGGAGCAAACAGTACCAGCGTAATTATAATGTAACCACCATTATTACTTAGAATGTGTAAATTGAATCTCTTGACAGATTCTTTAGTTCTCATCTATATATATATTCATATAAATATATATGTAATATATATGTAAATAACATATATATTACATATATATATATGTACTTTTAGGGGAAAAAAAAGCATGTGCCAGAGATATTTAGTTTTTCATGGGGGAGCTCCAAAACATCTTCCAGTATATTCCTCCTCCACTTCTGTATATGTGGAAGACTGGATTTCCTGTTCCATGCCGTGAGTCCTCGCCTACTCTACAATTCAGTGTCATGGTGGGTTTGTATTATCACTTCTCTGAAGAAAGAAACAATACACATGCCACGTTCCTGTCTTAGTCATCCCCCACCACAGTGATTGCACATGTGTCCGTGGTGGAGTGGAGCATGAGAGGCAGATGAGACACTGTACTAGCCAGTTTCCCTGGACAGTGAGCAGGACTTGCAACAATAATGATATAAGGGAAAGGAAACATTCTTTGCACTGAATCACTGACTATGTTACTGCATCCTAAATAGCACATCCTGGCCCCACACAAAGAGGCACAACACTGGAAGGTTTTGTGAAACTCTAAATAGATGGTTGGTCAGTAAATAGTAACAGAACCTCTAACAGAGCTGCAAAGATAAGGAATGATCCAGATTATGCAATGGCAAAACACTATTGCTCATACCATCATGAGAAGAGGATAACATTCTAAAAGAAAGATTAAGGTCTTTGGTTATTATCTGTTATATTTTTGTAGTCATTAAGATAATTTTAAGATGATAAAAATTGCTTTAAATAGGTACAGATTTGAGGAGAAAAGATAAACAAAGAAAAAAAAATAATAACCAAGGTTTTTTGACTTGCAGAATTGGAAAAAACATACTCTTCTCTTCTAGAAAGAAATAATAAATTTGAGAAAACACATAAAAAGAAAACATGCAATAAAGCCTTTCAGCTGAACAAATATCTTGTAATACAGAAAAGATTAGAAGTGTTGTGCCGGTAAATCTTTTAAATAACTTTCAATTATTCAGGACAAAGAACTGGCCACCGGTGTAACCATCACTGGAACCACAATAGCATTAAAATTGTCTCTCTCCAATTAAACAAACAAACAAACAAACAAAAAAGAGGGTTTAAAAGAATAGAATAGCAACGTGAACTTGGAAAGAAATCTTGACTGGACTGAAGGGCTAACTATGAGATTCCTAGAGCAATGGCACTCTCGAACATTTTCTAGCATGCAGTAGATACAGGAGATACACACAGAGAACATGTTTTCCAGTATCTGCTTCAGGTACCCAGGAAAGACAAGAAGAAAGAAGGAAATCCGATTTATAAAATGGAAAACTGGAATCCCTGGAGGAAAACAAGGATATTACTCACAGAAAACTAAATTCGGTTTAAAATACAGGAAATTTTCTCCCTCAAAGTTGAAACTTAGACCACGTAAATTTTCAGACCACCATGGACCAAAGCTGCCTTGTTTTCATTTGACCAATTGCTGATATATCAGTGAATTTCAGAATCAGAGGTTTGGGAAATAAATCTCCTTTGCATTGTAATTTTTAATATTTTGAACCATCAGGAATTATGTTTTTTAAAAAAATGTTTAAAATCATTATGCATTAGAAATATGGTTTCAACCTAGTGTTGGAGATCAGTAGGATCAGGTGTTTGCCTCCTCTGGGGAATTGTGTCATGGCAATCTGTTTAATGGAAATCAAATATTTGATGATGAGTAGGTTCAGATAAAGGTTATTTATTATCTCCAGCAATAGATTTCCCAATTCCAAAATAAAAGGGTCACATCTGAAACTCTCAGCACTGGAGTGGGTCTGTGATTATCTGTGCCCAAACTCAAGTACTGAATATTCATAGCTGTGAGATTCTGTGGTCTGTCTCTTCCCTACTTTTCTAGTGCCTGGGCAGAGATAGACTCAGGTGAGACAGAAACCACAGGATAGAACATCCTGAGATGTTGAGTCCAGAAGAATCATTATATTTTTTATGATAGGCAAACATACTTTATACAATTACACTACCTTATAGCAATGTTGGAACTATTTGTTTTTCTATGATCTGGTCACAGTTCAAAATGGTAGTTTACTAAAATCCCACTGAAATTTTAGTAAAATACCATTTTGATCAGTGTGATTTTTCACATCATTGCTAATCAGTGTCTTTGTTTTACATTGTATTGTTCTCTGCACAATCAAAATCATAAAGATGCTGAAAACCACCATTACCTCTTAGCTAAATTTTAATGATGAAATCTTTTTTTCTGCAGGAATGCAGCAAGAGATGGTTTTGGGAGGAATTCCTGCGTACACACCATGGATAGCCATTATCAAATCTCTTGCCTGGCTGAGAGTGACTGCAAGAGAATATCAACGGTAAAAATGCATCTTCATTTAAAAATTTGGTATATACACTTTTTTAAAAAATTTTTAAATCTTTATTGGTACATTACATATATGCATCATGATTGCACTCCATAATGGGGATTTGTACCAGTATAAGACACAACTTAATTCTCATTTTTTTCCCATATCCCTACCCACCCTACCGCCCCCCCCATACACATAAAATTTATTTCCTTGCTGTTTTGTTACAATCTCATCATTTTTCACTCTTCACTCTATTTTACGTTGAGCATTTTCTATTTTACAATATATAACATACAATTCTAGAATTCATTTGCATCTTTATGTTCTCATACCAGAGAAAAGATGTGATATGTACCTATCTGTGACCTATTTATTTCACTTATGAGGATATCCTCAAGGTATGTCCATTTAAGTATAAATGATTCAAACTTATCATTTTTTATGGCAGAGTAATACTCCATTCTGTAGAAGAACCACAGCTTTTTTATCCAGTCTCCAGTTGATGGACACTTCGGTTGTTTCCAAGACCTAGCAATCACAAGTTGGGCTGCTATAAACATGGGTGTACATATGTCACTGTGATTCCTAACAGCATAGCTATGATCCTTTTCCTTCCTTTGTGTAATGAGGTTGGCTAAGGGTCTATCAATTTTGTTTATCCTCTGAAAGAACCAACTTTTTGATTCAATGATGTTTTGAACCGTTCTCTTAGTTTCTATTGCATTAATTTCTGCCCTGATCCTTATAATTTCTTGCCTATTGCGAGCTTTGGGTTTGTCTTGCTCCTCTCTTTCTCTTTTAATTCTTGTGTGTATATACCCAGCAGGGCAATGGCCAGGTAAAATGGAACATCCAATCCTAGCTTTTTGAGGAATCTCCAAAACTGATCTTTACAGGGGTTGTACGAGTTTATAGTGCCACCAACAGTGGAGAAGTATTCCTTCTTCTCCACAGCCTCACCAACATTTGCTGCTGGCTGAATCTGAAATGGCAGCCATTCTATGTGGAGTGAGATGAAATCTCAATGTTGTTTTCACCTACATCTCTCGAATGAGTAATGATGTTGAGCATTTCTTCATATGCTTCTTAGCTACTCTTACTTCTTCCTCTGAAAAAGTATCTGTTCACTTCAGATGCCCATTTTTGGATTGTGTCATTAAATTTGGGTGGGATGATATTTGAGCTCTTTATATATTCTAGATAGTAGCCCTTTGTCTGAGGAACAGCTGGTAAAGATTTTTTCCGACATTGTTGGTTGCCTTTTTTCACTGTTGGTGGTTTCCTTTGCTGTGCAGAAGCTTTTTAAAAGAATGAGGTCCCATTTGTTGATTTGCTCAGCCAATTCCTGTGCTATAGAAGTTTTGTTCATGAAGTCTTTCCCTAAGACACTGTCTTCAAGAGTTTTACCTAACCTGTTTTGCAGAAGATTTAGAGTATCTGTTTTAATATTAAGTTCTCTTATCCACTTTGATTTTAGCTTGGTACACTGTGAAAGAGTTAGATCTAGTTTTAGTCTTTGGCAAGTTAAAGCCCAATTTTTCCAGCACTGTTGCTTAAAGAGGCTATCTTTCCTCCATTGAGGATTTTTGGCTCCTTTGGTAAAGATGAGGTGGCTCAGTGTATCTGGAGTAGTTTCTGAATCTTGTAGTCTACTCAATTGATCCTCAGGTCTGTTACTTTGCCACTACCACGCAGGTTTTATCACAATGGCTTTATAGTATAGTTTCAGGTTCGGAGTTGTAATACCCCCCACCATGTCCCTGTTGCTTAGAACTGCTTTGACTATTCTAGGTCTTTTGTGGTTCTGGATGAAAGTTTGGATTTTTTTTCTCTGGATCTGTGAAATTTGCTGTTGGGATTTCAATCGGGATTGCGTTGAATGTATAGAGTAGTTTTTGGAATATAGCCATTTTGTCAATATTGGTTCTTCCTACCCAGGAGCAAGGTATGTCTTTCCATTTTCTGATATCATCTTCTATCTCCTTTTTCAGAGTGCTATAGTTTTCAGAGTAGAGGTCTTTCACCTCCTTTGTCAGATTGATTTCTAGATATTTTATTTTTCTGGGTGCTATTGTGAAAGGCACTGACTCTCCAATTTCTATCTCAGTGAGTCTACTGTTTGTGTATACGAAGGCTATTGATTTTTGAACGATGACCTTGTAACCAGCTACGTGGCTAAAATTGGCGATTAGGTCCAGCAGGTTTTTAATTGAGTTTTTAGGATACTCTAGATAAAGTATTATGTCATCAGCAAATAATGACATAAGATAATAATGACATAACTTCTTTTCCAATCTTTATTCCCTTTATTTATTTCTCTTACCTAATTGCTATGGCTAATATTTCCAGAACTATATTGGACAGAAGTGGTGAGAGAGGAGATCCTTGTCTTGTTCCTGATCTTAGTGTGAAAGGTTTCAATATTTGACCATTTAGTATGATACTGGCTGGAGGTTTCTCTTAGATAGCTTTTATTAGTTTGAGATACAAACCATCTATTCCTATCTTCTGTAGAGTTTTGAACATAAATGGGTGTTGTACTTTGTCAAACATTTTTTCTGCATCAATTGAGATGACCATATGATTTTTGTCCTTAAGCCAGTTATTATAGTGTATAACATTTATTGATTTACATATGTTGTACCATCCTTGCATCCCTGGGATGAATCCAACTTGGTCAGGCTGTATAATCTTTTTGATAATTCTCTGTATTCTGTTTGCCAGGATCTTATTGAGGATTTTGGCATCTATATTCATTAGAGATATTGGCCTGTAGTTCTCTTTTTTGGTTGGGTCTTTCTCTGCTTTTGGAATCAGGGTAATGGTTGCTTCCAGGAATGAGTTTGGGAGTACTGCTTTCCTTTCAATTTCATTGAAGAATTTCAGAAGTAGAGGCACTAACTCTTCTTTAAAATTTTTATAGAATTCAGCATTAATACTGTCAGGTCCAGGACTTTTCTTTGTTGGCAATTTTTAATTACATTTTCAATTTCACAGATTGTTATTGGGGCATTTAACATTTCTATATCTTCTTTATTCAGCTTTCGGAGTTCATATGTGTCTAGAAATCTACCCATTTCTTCTATATTTTCCATTGTATTGAAGTATAAATTTTCATAGTACATGTTGATTATCCTCTGGACTTCCTCTGAGTCTGTAGTAATTTCTCCGTTCTCATTCTTAATAGCATAGATATGAGCCTTTTCCTTCCTTTGTTTAATGAGGTTGGCTAAGGGTTTATCAATTTTGTTTATCCTCTCAAAGAACCAACTTTTTGATTCATTGATTTTTTGAACCGTTCTCTTGGTTTCTATTGCATTAATTTCTGCCCTGATCCTTATAATTTCTTGCCTATTGCGAGCTTTGGGTTTGTCTTGCTCCTCTCTTTTTAGTTGCGTGAGGTTCAGCATTAAATTGTTTACTTGAGCTTGCTCTATTTTCTGGATGTAGGCTTTCACTGCTATGAATTTTCCTCGTAGAACTGCTTTCACTGTGTCCCATAAATTTCTATAAGTTGTACTGAGGTTATCGGTTAGTTGTAAGAACTGCTCAGTTTCTTCTCTAATTTCCTCTGTGACCCATTGGTTGGTCAGTAGAGTGTTGTTCAGTTTCCATGTGTTTGTGAAGATTATGGGCTTTCTTTTGCTATTCAGCTCCAAGGCACTATCGTCCGACAGTATACAAGGGATAACTTCAATCGTTTTGTATTTGCTTAAACCTGTTCTATGAATGAGCGCGTGGTCTATTTTGGAGAATAATCCATGAGCAGTGGAGAAGAATGTATATTCTGACTTTGTGGGGTGAAATACTCTGTAGGCATCTATTCAGTCCATTTACTGAAGAGTCTGGTTGAGCTTAATTATTTCCTTATTGACTTTTTCTCCAGTTGATCTGTCTCTTTGTGACAGTGGGGTATTGAGGTCCCCTACTATTATTGCATTGGAGTTTATCTGGTTTTTCAAGACTGTTAATGTTTGTTTTATATAGTTGGGTGCATTAGAATTTGGAGCATAGATATTTAAGATTGTGATTTCTTTGTCTTGGATTTTTCCCTGAACTAAAAGATAGTGTCCATCTTTATCTCTCTTTATCAGTTTTGGCTTCGAGTCTATTCTGTCTGCAAATAAAATTGCCATTCCAGCTTTCTTGCTGTTTCCAGTTGTATGGAGTGTTTTCCATCCCTTTACTTTCAGTCCATGGGTTTCTTTCTGAATTAGGTGTGTTTCTTTTATGCAGCAGATTGTAGGATCTTGCTTTTTGATTCACTCTGCCAGTCTGTATCTCTTAATTGGCATGTTGAGTCCACTGACATTAATGGTTATGACTGATACAGGTAAATTTAGTGCTGCCATGTTTTCCTATTCTTGACTGTGTTATTCTACTTTAGCCCTTTCCCCATCAGTTTCTTGTTTGTTCCCATGGGTTGACTTGGTTCAGTCTCATGGATTTGTAACTTTCCTTATTTTTCTCCAAGATATTCTTTAAATTGTTTTGGGGCACGTGTTTCGTATTTGTGAAATTTTTCAGGTGTTCTTTGTCATGGAAGTATCTTATTTCCCTATCAATTTTGACAGATAGTTTTGCAGGATATGTTAGTCTGGGTTGGAAGTTGATTTCCTTTAGGGCTTGGAAGACTTTGCTCTTCCTGTACTGAGTGTTTGAGTTGAGATGTCCACTGTGATCCTGACAGGCTTCCCTTGGAATGTAAGTGTTTTCTTTTCTCTGGCTGCTTTCAGTGTTTCATTCTTTTTTTGGATATCTCGGTCTTTGATAATTATGTGCCTACGTGTAGATTTTTTCATGTCACAGGCATGTAGAATTATGTATGCTCCATATATTTGTATGTCCAATTCTTTACCTTTTTCTGTGAAGTTTTCTGCCATTATCTCTGGGAATAGTTTTTTAATGACTTTAGGATTGTCTCCTGCTTCCTCAGTGACTCCAATCAATCTTATGTTATTCTTTTTTGAATCATTTAGGAGCTGTTGAGTTTAATTTTCATTATTGCTTGCTTTTTTCCACAGATTATGTATTTCCAGTTCATTGGTTGAGATCCTGTCTTCTAGGTCTGAAATTCGGTCTTCTGACAAATTCATTCTATTGTGCAACCTTTCATTTTCTTTTTTGATTTCTTGGGCTTCTGCTTGCAGGTATTTAAAAGGTTCCTTTGCTTTTGGTATCTAGGATTCTATCACCTGAATGATTTCCTCTTTAGCTTTATTAATCATCGTGTTAACCGTGTCTAGTATCTCTGCTTTCATCTCAGAGATCAGTTCTGATTTCCATTTTACTAGATCTGCTTTGGTTACCATTTCTGAGGACCCTGGAGACTGGCCTTCCAACTTCTATATTTCCCTTCTCCCTGTGTTACCTTGAGGTGAGGATCTTTGTGTCTGAGACTTTGAGTGTTTCCTCATCTGTGAGTTTTTATCCTTGCTGTTCTTTTTGGCTTTGTACCTGACCTGTGTTCTGGCGATATTTGTTGCAAGTCTCTTTCCTCCTAATAGTTAGGCATCTTAAAATATCAGTATTTCCTGGGTTGTTCTTCACAGTCTGTATTGGGACCTAAGGAAAAACCTCTAGTTCTGGCACACCATTTGAGGCACTCAACCAATACAGTCAGAACACCTTCTCCCATCTGCTTTAGCAGCTGGAATGCTCTGGCTCCTGCCTTACTATGATGGTGCTGCCTAAGGTTCCAATGGGTCCACCTGCTCACAAATATAGAGTGTCTGGGCTCGTTTGTGCAGTCGGCCTGGAGGCCAATAGGCTGTAGGCCCTGTGCAGCTTCAATGGCACTGGCTGATGTTCCAATAGGCCCACTTGTTCACTAATAAAAGGTCACTGAATGTGCTTCTGTATTTGAGGTGGAGAAAGTCAGATTCTGGCCTGCTAAACTCAGTCCCTTGGCACTCTTCCAGCATGGGCCTGGAGGCCAGCAAACTCCAACCCTAGCGCAGATTCGATGGCGCAGACACCATTTCCAAAGTCACCTGCTGCTAAACTCCATCCCTGGGTGCTCTTCTGGCGTGGGGCTGGAGGCCAGTAAGCTTCAACCCTGGTGCGGATTTAGTGGCATAATCGCCATTTCCAAAGCCACCCACTGCTAACCTCAGTCTCTGGGTGTTCTTCCAGCATGAGCCTGGAGGTGGGTAAGCTCCAACCCTGGTGCAGATTCAGTGGCGCAATCGACTGTTCCAAAGCTGTCCACTGCTAAACTCAGTCTCTGGGTGCTCCTCTGGCATGGGCCTGGAGGCCGGTAAGCTCCCACCCCAGCACGGATTCAGCGGCTCAATTGCCAGTTCCAAAACCTCCCACTGCTAAATTCAGTCCCTGGGCCTTTTTTTTTTTTTTTTTTTTTTTTTTTTTTTTTTTTTTTTTTTTTTTTTTTTTTTTTTTTTTTTTTTTTTTTTTTTTTTTTTTTTTTTTTGACAGTGTTTCCCTTTTGTGGTTCAGGCTGGCCCTGGGCTCAGCCTGAAATTCGCATCACAACCATCTTCTTGCCTCTGCCTCTGGAGTGCTGATTACAGGTGTGAAACACCACACTCAGCACTGTTGTATATGGTACTGATTGCTGCTGGGGTGAGTCTCCACACCCAGTATTGTATGTGATTAACTGGCGGATCAAACCTGGGTCCTTACACTTGTAAGACAGATGCCAGAACCACTGAGCTAAATCCCTGGCCTGTATATACTCATTTTAAACTGATGCACTAGCATAGTCTCAAGAAATTTATTTTAGAATGACACTTTGCAAAAAATTGCTTGACATTGTCTAACAAATCTAAGAAGTTAATAGTATAGAAAAATAGAATTCCATAAACTGATAGATTATGAAAATATAAATTAAGGCTAATACAGAAGGTGATGTGGAGTAGAACCGATGACCAGAGTGGCCAGAAAAACAATCTCTACTAGGACACTTGCCAGCAACAAGTAAAAATGATAAGTTGATCACATAGGCACACACAAACTCGCACAATGAAAATGAGGACTTGCAAAGTATCAGATGTCTTATATATTTTAAATAAACAAAAATATTTGTAATAAGTTTTTATGAAGAAAGAACATTTATAAAAACTACAACATACATCAATGAAATATTACTATAACTTATCTTTTGACTCTGTAAGTAATATTTTCTTAAATATACAATAATAATCACATTTATTTACAATAATGCTATAATCATGGAAGAGGAGTGGAAATGGACTGATAATATTTGTGTAGGAGAAAAACACAAGAAGCATCACAAGCCTGGTCTTGATTAACATTACAAGGCTACAGTGATAAATATAGCGACATGCTGACAGAAAAGCTGACAGGTGGATCTTGAAAGGAATACAGGAGGCAGAGACAAACTCAGGTAGCTTCAGTTTTTTGATTTTTGAGAAAGGTGACGAAAGCATCTGCTGGAAGAAACATAGCCCTTTTAAAAACAGGTTCTAAGAATACTGGCTGTCAACATTCAGATTTTATCCAGGCTCATATCTCCAACAATATACTAAATAAACTTAGTAGATCAAATAACTACAAGTTAAAATAGAAGTACATAAATTGTTTAATATATATATATATAATATATATTAATATATTATACATACATATATATATATATACACACACATATATGTATATATATACATTGCAAATTCATGGCCAACTCTAAATGTACCTTGAGATCATGTCTCAAGAAAATACTGTTTTACAACATATGTCAATTAATTTTCACACTTTAAAGCGTGTTTCAAAATGCATCAAACTTTACGAATAATAGCAAATGTTTACTCATAAACTATTTCAACTCACAATTATTGCAATCCAAGTTTAACAATTTCTTCTGTTTTCTATGCTATAAACAAGTTTAGGAAATACATATCTATTTCTTCTCCTTTTAGGGACATGATTGAAGAAAATTATATTTTTTTTATTATTTGTTATTAAGATGGAGAAATATTATAGAATTAATTATAGCACACTTTATGTTCTCATGAATAAAAATAAGCAATAATGTAATAGAAAAATTCTTTACTATTAATAATATGTCACTGATATCTTTAGGGTTTTGCACTTTTTCTAATAACAGTGACTTGAAGGCTGTAGTGATTGAATATATTAATATTTATGCATGGAAATGCATTATGAAGGAATAGCACAATATATGCATCACTATAAAATATTGTTTTTTAAAAAAATTAAATTAAAATTTTCTATATTCTCTCTCAAACTTGTTATTTTGTTGCTTCGGGGAGGCTGTCCCTGACAATGACCATGCTTCACAGTCAGTCTTTGATGCTAGATGATAAGATCCCTATAGGGAAGGTCCGCCCTGGCCTAGTGCCAGCACATTTTTGGCAGCTGGAGCTTTTGCATGATAAATGTTTCAATTAAAGCCATTGAGTTGTGCATAAAATAACCTTTCTCAATCCTGCTTCAAATTTATCTGAAAGCCATTAAAATTTTAAAAAAATGAAGTAGAATTTTCAAAAGAGGAAATATATGTATTTTATGTAATTTAAAACAGCAATGCTATTAATAGTGATAATATTTCCGAAAGAAAACGTTCTTTGACCAAAAAGGGGATGTAAGCTATTGAAATTTCAAAGCAAATAAAATAAAAGATGCACTAGAGTAATTTTACTTAACTGTTGATCAAATTATTTTCTGCTGTATATTGTATTTCCAATATAAAGATGTTTTTTCTACTATTTTATAATTATGACATAACTGAATCATTGGAAGGAAAATTCATATAAAATATTATTTTTATAATTTAAATCATATTGTTTAAAATTCAGTTCCAATAGATACACACATTTATACATACATACGTACAGACATATGCATGGTCAACTTTTCTTTTAATTAATATTCATGTTTTTCCTTCCTTTTCTTTTCCTCTACTTTCCTTTTATTCTCCTCTAGTAAAAGTATATCATAATCCCAAATTATCTTTCTACCATCATATGATGGATCTTCTTTATATTTATTATTATATACGTAATGACATTATCCATAAATAATGCTATGCATAATATAATAATATATATATATATATATATATATATATATATATATAGAGAGAGAGAGAGAGAGAGAGAGAGAGAGAGAGAGAGGGAAATAAACACATATAAATATATCTAGGGCCATATATCCCTTTACACTGAGATTTGTATTTCTTTCTAAAAATGGAATCTTATTATACATATTATTTTACAATGTTCATCAACACTTTTCAGAAAAATATCTTAAAGGTCAGTGTTTCTTCTCTTTTAAAATTGTTCCTCAAGATCCCACAATTGACCTTTTTACAGTACATTGCACTAAGACAGTCTTTTGAGTGGAACATGATGCTCCACAGGTGGATAGGCCCTAATATATCTACTCTAAAGTCAATATGTTTTCACTCTGTGCCCATTTGAAACTACCAGAAACAATCCTGCGGTCAATGTCCTCGAGTGTTCTGTGGAAAACCTTTCACTTCTACTAAATATATTTAGAGGAATATTACCTCTGTATTGCCTTTATGTTTATTTAGTTCAAAAGACATTGTATCTTTTCCAAGGATACATTTCTAACCTTTGATAAAAATTATTTTCTGTCATCACTATATGAGCATAGTTTTCATCTTCTTCCAACTATAAATTTTTGTCTTGTTGATAAATATTGAATAATCCCATTATGCGAGATTTTGCAGATTAAGTAACAGTGGTATGGATTTCTCATTGTGTGGCTGGGAACATGTATTCCCTAGATGAAGGTCTTTGTTTCATAGTTTGAAAGACTTGGCAGAAATTAGATTGTACTTCTTAAAACATGTGTTTGGGAGGAATGAATAAGATAACTTGCCTAAAAGCACATCAACTTTGAATTATTATCTGAATTAAATCTAAACGGACAATCTAAACAACTACAAAAATAATAGAAAGTTTCACGAATGCAGATAAAGAAAAATAATTTCATCCCCTGTTGATTACCTGTCATCTATAAAAAAATTTTTTTAAAGGAATTTGAATTCTAAAGTTGTGGACAACTGCCTTGGCTTTCCTTTGTGAATTATTGGGAAATATCACATTTCCCAGGGTGCATTTATTGGCAAATCAAAAGGGCCGTACTGTGCTCATATATGGTCAGACTTTCATTTGGAGATATCTGCCAATTTGAACTGAAGGAATGAAGAGAAGGCAGAAAGAAGAAAAGCTGACTTTCTAGATTCTATGGGACAAGATGACATAATACTGGACTGAAAATATGTGGCATCTTTTGCCAAAAAGAAAAGAGCACTTGAGGACTGATTGAGGGTACACAATTGCTTCTATGGGCTGAGATTTCTCCCTCAACTTGGATGCCAAGGGCCCAGCACTATCTTACGTGGGGTCTCAGAGAGAAGTGTCAGAGTGACCACTCTGCTCTCTCAAGTGGCTGACTCTGGAAAGCAGAGCATCCAGGCAACAGGAGCATTTCTTGAGATCAAGAATTAATACCTTTGTAAATATGTTGTTTCTTCCTCCTTTTTTTTTTCTTAAATTTTGGAAGCTCAACATCTATGCTACCCTTCTACCATACTTGTGTCTTGGAAGCAACTCTGAAATCCCAATTATCTAATTATCATCTAAATAAGATATAAGTGATATTATTGGTATCCTAACTGAATCTGTGCTGCCATTTTGGGGAACTTAGCATCTAGGAAGATGCTTCTAGGATGTGCTTCAGGACCCTACAGGAGGACAGCAGAGATCTGGCACTTTGTGCTCCATCCCTCTTTCCTTCTCTCTCTACTCTGGTGTGTGAAGACATAAACAGAAGGTAGTCAGTGCTTGGTGAAACAGGACGAGTCCTTCCCAGAACTGAACAACATAGGAAGCCCAATTGTGAAGTCCAGTTTGAGTTTGCTGTTTAAATTACCCATCTTATGCCTTCTTACTTCAGCACCTGGCTCTGGTTAATATATGTTTTCACTCACTGCACGACACAGGTTAAAACTTCCACATCTCATGCTCTGTCAGCATCTGTGGAGACCACTACTGCCTATGATACACCTAAATTATCAAAACCCAGGAGTAGCATCCTCACCCCGGGAGACCCTGAAATCAGTCTCGGGCTTTGGTAGCAGGTGAAATAATATTTTCTGTCTCTGCTCTACAGGCTCATGTTCAACAGTACATTTCTGTATTTCTTTTTACATTTCCTACCAACTTGGCCTTTGCAGGTCATTCACAAAGCAATGGAAATAAATTCTTAAGTAAATTTTGGAATTATCAAATGTTACTAAATATTTTTTTAAAAGCTTCACCAAAATTACTTGCAGTAAATATAATCTGGCCATTATTGAATTCAGCAGGCCATTCAAATTATCCATATCCTTCATTTTGGTTTATTTTGAGATATAAAATTTGTAACATTAAAGTTTTTAAGCATATATAGTTTACAATAGTATATCTCCTTGCAGTTTATGTGCTTCTAGATTATTACAGTGAATGAAAAATTATATCCTCTTTTCTGCTGACATTTCACTATGCATGTTTCTAAAAGATAAAGGCATCTACCCTAAAATGTAATCTTAATAATATTATCACACTCAATACTAGAAATTGTTTTTATATCACCAAATCCTCAGCCAGGACTTACTTCTCTCTGTATCAGTAAGAATATAAACGTTATTGCAAAGTATTTTTCTTTTGATATCTCCATTCTAGTTTCTGCCTGCATAATTTCATTTTTAAAAATGAAATTTTTAATTTCATTTAAATTTTTTCATTCATACAATTTTTTATTTTTCCTTTTTGCTTTACATTTTTTCTTTATTGATACATTTTAGATACACATTGCACTCACATTCACATTCAGAATTTGTAACTATATGTGATGCATCTTGATTCTCACTTTCCCCATGCCTCTGCTTTTCCTGTGACCTCAAACACCCATATACACAAGCTTTATTTCCAATTTTTAAAAATTTCTTTTAAAACTTTTATCATTTTTGCTGAATTCTGCCAGTTGCTTCCAATGATATCATTAACATGTTTATGATTTCTATATATCTCTCAAAAATTAATTAGTATATTAAGGCTTTCATTATATAAGATCAGTATGTATAAAGATGCTATAATATTTATATTTCTTTCAGAAACTCCTTAGTTCTGCTTGTCTAACTTTTGGTATACTTATCTGCTATCATGATTAGTTTATTGGAGTTGAAATAATCTATATTACAGGTAATTTTGCTTTGTGTATTAGCTATATTAGTACTATGAATTTATTCTTAATTATGTACCTTCATTATGTGGTTTAGAATTTGTAGGAGAGAGACAGGGTAAATCTCTACATGTTTTATTTTTTCTTTTGTTCCCCATTTTTCATCTTTGATTTCTGTAATTATTTATTTTAATGCATTTTCTGGAAGGCTGCCCAACCATCTAGATTTGTTCCTGGAGCAATCAAATGGACCTTTGAGTTCTTGGGATTTTGTCCAAGCAGCTCCGCTGGTGCTGTGATAATTGTCTCCAGCTCAGCTGATTCCTACCCATCTTCTGCCCTCTACACAGGTCATGTTCTAAGAAAACCTCTTCCTCTTAGGATTATTTATTTGTGGAGACCAAATTGCAATATGCATGTTCATGGCTACACAAGATATAATTATTTCTTTTGATTTATCTTTATATCAGTGACTTAGAAAATATATATGTTTCAAAAATAAAATAACATTTCTAACTGAATTTACAGATTATATGAATCCTAATTTATCTTTGTTTTTATCTTTATCTCCATTATTCTACATTAAATGTTTTAATTATTTGTTACGCAAAGCTAATTGTTTCATGTCTTATGATTTGGTTAGCAATCTCAAAATTGACTTCATTGTAAGTAATGCAAGCTAGTTCAAGACAAGCTATGATATTAATGAAAACACTTAGGATGTCTTTGCTTGTTGATGAATTGTTCTAGAATGTAAAGTAAAATTATATGCTTTAATGTGCTTTAGACTATCTCACTGTAATGTTATTATGACACAGGTGTATAACTCTATAGAATATTTTGCATTTATCTTTGAAGGTTACATTTCAAATTTATCACTGGGTGGCTGAGATTTCAGATAATACTTAGCTCTACATAAGTGTGTGTGTATATATATATATATATATATATATATATATATATATATATATATATCCACACAAATATGTTTATGTATACATATAAATATATTTACATTTCTCCCACCTGAATATGCACAGTAAATGTTTAGTTCAAAATTGGACATAATAGGGCCCTAAAAATAATAAAATAAACTAATTAAGATCAATCATAACAATATAATGAAAGTTGTATTGATGTGTTCCTTTTTTCCCCCCATTACTGGAGATTAATGGACTAGGTAAAATGAGACTGATGTCTATATAAAAACTGTCTTGGAGTGTTCCAATACTTAGATTTGTTTCACTTACATAACTTGAGAGTTTAACTATAAGAAAATTTCACATCATTTTAAAAATTACCTTTTTGAACTAACAAAATGTATCTCACAGTCTCATATCACAGCATCCAATGGACTTATGAACACACTGCAGTGAACTGCAAGAACTCAGTCACCCACAAAATCATGTCTGGAAAAGATATGGTGCTTTCCAATTCATTACATGCTTATCATGTCAGTTAACATGCATCACATTAATAAGGTGCTCACATGACTTCAATTTGCCTCCTGCATCTTGCCAAACTATTCTTATAAGAGATTGTTTGAACTACACTTTCTATGTCTCTGGAAGAAATTTCCCTTTCATATTTTTCTGTGAAAATATTTTCAATATGACAAAAATTCTCAGAGCCAGTTTGTTTTTTGTCTTTCTGATTTATTCAAAAAACATCAGAGAAATAATTGTAGGATGTTTTAATTATAGAGGGTCAAGAAGATTAATGATGAAAGTGAACTCTTAATTTAATTAACTTATGTCAAAAATATAAGACCAAAAGTGGCTGTAGGTCAAGCTCTTTCCTCTAAGGAAACGTGGCAAGCTGTACACAAACTACAAAACTCTTCATATATAATTTATCATGGCATATTGCAGGCTCAGTATTCTGGCAACATTAAAATGTCCATAATCTCAAACTTACAGTGTGGTTATAATAATTTTATCTCAATCATAGAACCTGAACATTAAGTCTTTCACAGTTACAAACTCTGCTATATATTTCATAGTTATATTTTTTGGAAAATAGACATCCTTTCTATTTTTGATTAATAATAAATTTTGCTAGAAAACATCTAAGTATATTGGGTTTTAAAATGTTCAGGAGATTTCTTTCTTTTTGAAAATCTGGTCATTGCAGTGATAAAGGGTCAACAAATCTAACAAAGATCCCAATTCTAAGGTTTTGGCATAGTACATCTAAATGTTATAAATATATAGATGTACCCAGTATATTATTTACTGTAAATAAAAATTCTGGACTATGGTGAAATAGGAAAAAAAAAAGAACATTTGCAGTAATTTTTCATCACTTAAAAGTACCTGAATGTATGAGCAAAGATAACAGCAAATATATAAGGCAGCATATACTTGTAAATTTTCCCACTTTGAGTAGCACACAAACTATCAAGACAACTGTCAGAGATGATTTCTCAAATCACCCATGCCCTTCCTATTTGTTGTATGAATGAAGACAGAGTCAAACTGATTGAATGACAAACCCCACCATTAGTGTTTAGAGCTCCATCAGGTAGTGAAATAATTAATGAATTTAAAATAATAAAATGTATTTTCCTGAGACAGAGCTCAGAGGTGCAGTGAATTCATAGTTTATATGATGAGGACCTCAGTTCAATCTCTACTGCTGAAAAATTAATAAAAAATGAAAACAAAGAAAGAGAAAGTGGAAAGCAAGAAAAAGAACAATTAAATACAGACATCACACTTATTTCTTTACAATTCTGTTAATAAGGTGCTATTTTAGTTTACAGTCTGCTTGGTGCTATTCTTCACTTCCACTACTTGTTTGGTTGTCTCCTCCTATGTGAAGTCTGTTTTGATATTCAGATGCAGTGTCTCAGTCAGCTTGTGTGTGCATCCTGTGAGTGTGTTTCTGTGAATCAAGGTCACACTACTTTCCTCCTGGTAAACAGGCATAGACAATATGTTCTTGTTTTGCTGGCTGTTCAAAGTATTACTATATTAGTATTTATAGTATTGTTGCTGCAAATGATTTTAAGATAAAACAAAATATTCAATCTAACATTATATTGCAATTAATTTTTAGTTATAGATTTCTATTTTGTGGCAGTATATTGCTAGTTAATTCATTTAGAAGAAAATATCATTCACTTAAGAATTCACATTGGCTAGACACATGGGAATGAAAAAAAAAATTTCTATTTTTATTTCTGTGAAATCAGAGTCTCCTGATGCCTTATAAAATACAAAGGTGCATATGTCAGAAAGAAACTAAAACTCATTCTGAAATACTTAGCTTTCCATATGGTGTAGCTGATTTTCATAATCTTCCGAGCCTCTTCTACTGTTTTGGTACAAGAAATTGAAAATGCCTTTCTCACTTTAACAATAGCAAAGATATTTTAATTAAAACTTTAAATCATCAACAATTTTAATGTATTCTTTGTTGGTATTTTGGTTTTTACAATGGGATTTTCCTATTATGTGCATACTTATACTGGGAAAGTAAGCATACCAAAGGCAGATGAAGATTTCTCTTTCTTTCATGCTGTTTTACTTGCAGTTTTAAACTCCATAAACTTGAACTTTAAGATAATTACTGAGATTTTAGTTAAGTCCTGACCTAGATATTTGTCTCTCTAGTTTCTCTCTCTCTCTCTCTCTCTCTCTCTCTCTCTCTCTCTCTCTTTTTCACTATTATGTGAGTAATTGTATCCTCTATGCAATAGTCAAAGCATTTAACAGAATGTTCTCCACTTTGGTCTTTTTTTTTCAATTGAAATGTTTATTGGTACATTACATATGCACATCAGGATTGCATTCAACAGTGAAAATTTGTACCAGTATATGACACAACTTAATTCTCTCTTTTTCCCATTTTGGTCTTTTAGAAGGTAATCATAAAGAAAATCTTGTTAAGATATTTTTAATCAACTTTTAATTAGGTGAACTGAATTTCACCAGTAATAAACATAAGTTTAAATCTTGGCATAAGTGTGTGTGTATTCCTCAGAAAATTTTCAATTGCAAGCAATATAAACCCTTTGCAAAACAGCTTTAAATTAAATGGGCATTAGTGGGCTTACATAATTAAGAAGAACAAGAAATAATAAAATGAAGGTCTTGGTGTCTCCATGAAAATTTCTTTACTCTTTTCCTCATATTAGTGTTTGTCTACATGGAAATCCACTTATTTTTACTGATGACTGTCACAAGTACTGATAAACATGTAAAAAGAATAAATATTTACTTATGGGTAATAAGAGATAAGAGGTTATGTAGTAGTTTGAAACATGCATACCCACTCATTCAAGGAGGAAGATACAGAGACAGAGATGTTACAATAAATTTGCTGAATCAATCATAGAGATCCCTGGATAAAGGAAGATCATCAGTCCAGCCTAATTCACTACATAAAAAATAGTACAAGTGTAAGTATTTGGGAAAAAGTAATACTTAGTTCCATATATGATAATATGATAAAGTTATAATTAAAAAGGAATTGATTATCCTTCAAATTGGGAAGTCTTTCTTTGCATGGAAGGAGGATTTTGAAGTAAAGCAGCCTTTACAGAGACCTTTGGGTCAAAAAATCATGGAATGTCTACATTTTAGAATTCCTCCTCATTTAAAAAATTCAAAGATTTTTTGAGAGTTCTGATTTTTTTTAGTATCATGATTAATGAGGAAATGGTTGTCGGTGTAATATTACATGTGGTAAAGATCAAGTGAGTTTTTTTCAGACACTGCAAGATAAATACATGAAGTTTTAGCATGCCTATACCTAGATAAATTTACAAATATGACATATGAATGTGAAAATTTATTTTATTTTTATGTCACATGAAAATTTTTAGACAGAGTATCTGAAAATCTTAAAGTAACTGTAATACTCTCTAAATTATACTGATTATTGTAAATGTTATTAAATACACTGGTACATATGTTATTTTAAAAAAGAAAAGGAAGAGGAAAAAGTGTATAAAACACAAACCATATCCTTCTTGACAGAGGAATATGGTTTTAAATATTGATTGTTAAACAATGTCTCTAAATAAACTAAATTGAAAGAGGAAACTGAAAAGCTTAGCGAAAGTTTACATGGGAGCACGATGTAAAATTCAAGTTATTGAAGCAAATATCACAAACAACCAAGGCAAATAGAGGCAAGGAGATTTCTCCTCTTGGCAAATAAGAAGCAAATTTAGTGATATTCTCAGAGGATTTTCCTACTAAATCTTTAGTGCTTCAATAATGTAAAATACTGCTAGATCCAAGATCTATTACAAATCTGATAGTTCTGTTAATTTTAGCTGTTGTGTGCTCTTTGAAGATGTTAGTATTATCAAAACTTTCAAGAACAACTTTAAAATAAGTTTCTAATTGAGGAAGAGAGAATTTAGAGGATCTAAGTCTTTTTCTAAACCCATTACCTAAATGCACCACCTCCAAAACCACAAACAAAGTTGCAAGATTATCAGAGCCCTCTTTGTTACCTATGTCACTCACTGATTTTTGTTGCTGTAGATCTTAGCTTGGTCATTTTACAAAAGTATTCATTATTTTTAAAAGATTTCCATCAAAAGCTCGGATAGGTTAATATGGTATCATCAAATGGCTCATTGAAACTGTTATAAATGATGACTATGGATTGGGTCTGTTTAATCACAGTCTTGTCCTCTGTGGATGACAGTGTTGCAGAGAGACAAGAAAGAGAGACACACACACACACACACACACACACACACACACAGAGAGACAGAGAGAGAGACAGAGAGACAGAGAGACAGAGAGAGAAACAGAGAGGCAAAGAGACAGAGAGACAGAGACAGAGAAATATTGTCAATTTGTTCATGACCCCAGATTTCACATCATAATTGCTCACTCCAGATATGATAGGGGATGTGGGCTTTGGGTTTTACTCAAGTCGTAAGGCTGAGTCATGGGTGGGGTGGATGCCTTATCAGAACACACAGAAGGCTCATGCACTCTTTCAGCTTATGATGTGAAGATACGAAGTAAAGAAATATGATAAACAAACTTCTACTTTTTAAACTAACCTACCTCTGGCACAATGTTATTCAAACACAAAGTGACTTGAAACATTATCTAACCGAGTCAGGTTTTTTAATTATTCATTTATTTATTTATTTATTTTTGAGAAAGGTTGTGTCATGGCCAGACTCATAATCAAGGCAAAATTCTAACAGCATGGAGAAACAGGGAGGTTACAGGACAAAGGGAAAGACCTAGGGGAGGAAATCAAAGTCACAGCTACAAGAGAGCTTTATGCAAAAGTCCTAAAGGGTTCAGTGGATGCTCCGTACACTTAGGACAGTTATAATCCAATAATTTGTCATGGTGATAAACGGCTTCCTGTAACAGAATTAGACTGACCTACACTATTCTTGATATATTTATAAACATGAGCTGTGTGGCACTCTCCTTATTAAATGATGGAGATACAAAAACGTTATTAAGGTTATTTTCGAGTAGTTAAACAACAGAGGCCTAGAATGCAGCCACATTCGTTTGCTTTTGAAATGACACTCTTTGGAGTTGGTGCGATCCCAGGAAATTCCCAAAGATGGGAAGAGTGAATTAGGGCATTTTTTCCAGTGCTGTTCTCTCTTCCTGGAGTATAAGATTTTCAAGGGTTTTTACTTTATCTTTTTGGATATAGACAGTCAAGTTAATTTGCATGTTTTGTTTAAAAAGCCTGACTCCTTAAGTGATTGATATTAAAAAGGCACCTTTCTATCCCCAAATTCTGTCTTTTTTTTTAAAGATTATGGAAGCAATAGTTTACATTGAAATGGCCATGTGGAAATTCTAAAAGATCATACTCAGCCTATGTACATTTTTCCAATAAAATATTTCACATAAAGTCTTTCTGAGAACTATTTAACTCTTCTACAGCATCCTGAAGGTAGCACAGTAATAGCATATTGTTTATGTTGCATATCCCTTGCACACAATCCTGTGAAAAATATTATTTTGGATTTAGAGATTTTTTTAAAGATTTTAAATTACTTGGTTAACTGTAAGGAGATATTTTGGGGATTAAACCCATATTTACATATGAAATTCAGTTATGTTTCATATTTACTCCTTGTAGATGCTTTCAAGATAATCTTGTCAGAACGTATTACTGTCCGGTATGATGTCAGAAGCCTGTCACATGAAGACATGAATCCAACTTTCCACTAATGGCAACATGTTGGCCTAAAATTTTTTCAGATTTTTTTAAGCATAGTGGCATGTATGCCACTAGATTTTCAGATTAGTGATGCTCAACCAGAGTTGCACATGTTGAATATGCCATCATGCAGCCTTTGGTGCACCCTGTACCTCCAATTCACAGTGGACTTGGCCTGTATTTGGCACAGAGCTTGGTAAAGGAGCATGTCTTGGGGTCTGAGTTTGATTTGGATAATGTCTGTATTTTGCATGGGTGACTCTGGCAAGCCTTCTTGACATGCATTTTAGACTTCACAAAGAAAGATCTGGGGACAGTGAGGAAGCAACCAGAACCAGGGAATGGACTTACGGGGCCTTCAGTAGCAGCAGACTAGACCCAAGGGCAATGGGAAAATCAAGGCATCAAGGGAGGCACATTCCCATGAAGGCTGTCACTACTCTTACTGTGCAAACTTATAAATATTGTATGGTGGGACCTTCAGATAAATGTTCTCTGTTCTCAGTGACCTGAAATCAGGTGTTTGCTTCTCCTAGAAGGCACTTACCTGTTTTTTAGCTTTGGCCTTCCAACCTGACCATCCAATAAACAATAAAACAATTTAGATATATTTATCATTAATTTACTTATAGTTTATTTAAAGAAGGCCATAATGTATTAGATTTGATATAGCAGAAGTGGGATTCATAATAAAGTTTATATTAAAAGTGCATATTAAAATCATAAAATATTAATTATTTTATTATTTTATAAATATTGTTGGCCAGAGGTAAATGTGATATATTAGGGTGCTAGTTGAAGCTTTTAGATATTAGTAAATTTAAATCTAAACTTTAATAATACATGGGTAAAATCTGTGCAAAGTGGTTTGTTAAGAGTTTATTTTGTTTTATAAGAATATAGCAGATAATGACAACATCTGTTTATTATGAAAATATATGTAATGATCACAATATAGGCCCATAATTTTGTGCTTAGCACAAAGTAATCACTAAGTATATGTTAATTACTGTTTTCTGTACTCTGTGGTAGTGTTAAGCTTTCTGTATTCTCTCAGTGCTTTCTTCTGCTATCGTGATTTTTGTTTTCTTTGCTCACAACAAATCTAAACATTATGTGGAAAATATGATCCATGAGATTACTTGTAATTTTTTTGGAGAGTGTGTTCACATATTATTTGGGGTTAAAGAGCATAAATGTACACAAACATTCCTGTTAACAAAAAAACCAAGCAAACATAATATTTTGAGCATGAGAATGAGTGTAACACCCTAGAAACCATTATATTTGTAATTTACATTAGAAGTTGATGATAGGTAGTTTCAGAATCATTTGAAAGAATAATAAAGTACTGAAATGAGAAGTGAAACCCAGAAACAAGATGGAACAGAGCAAAGAGAAAAGCAACAACACAAGAGAAGTTCCAGGAAGGACTTTGTTAAAACCACCCAAACTTTAATAATTTGCTAGTTAAGTTGTACGCCAAGAAGAAGAGCTACATGGTCATATACTGATAAGTAGGGGCATAGAATCTGATGTTCAACTAGGAAAACTGATAGATTACTCAATCGATACAGAAAAAATTCAGAGTCTACATAACCTCACACTCAAAACTCAGGTTTACTGAGACCATAATGTGTATAAACAATGTAGACATATTTTAAATCCATATTTTAAGTGTAGCCCAGCATCAGGAAAATATTTGTTTTTACTAATTACAAAAATGACATTGTAAATAAGACTCTCTGATATATGGACGACATCAGGAATCCCTTCAAGCCATCAAGTAAGATCTAATTTGATTTATTTAAATAAGCTCCAGGCTCGTCATTCAGAATAAATGCGAGGATGAATGATTCACTCTACTTTCATCTTGTGTGTGGTAATAAGTTCACAATCATATCTAATTTAATTTAACCTATATGAGAGCTCAAGTTAAAATTTAGGTGCTAATTAGAGGTGAATAACATTAACTTTTAGACCTTAGAAAAATATCTATATCCTTGGGGCTTTTGATTTTCACACTGAAGTCACTTTTGCTTCAAATTTAAATTATTTTCATTTTAACTCAATTTGACCTTTTGCACTCAAATAGTATTCTTGCTCCTTAATCAATTTTGTTCATGTCTTTTGAATCCTGAAATATACTTATGATAAAAATAAATTAACTTTTGTTAGAGTAACTCTTTCTAATTCTGACAACTAATTAATGATCAAATGAACAGAAGAGGACATATCTTATGCCAGATGATGCAAAACTGTGTCATGCAAATGTTTAAACCTGGCATAATTAAGCTCTTTTCTCATTAGCTTCTAAGGCAGTATAGTAAGCTGTAAGATTATATTCCTGTCAAATGAGGATGACCTTCAATAAGCAGTTTTCTTAAATTTTGAGTGGATGGTGAAGTTTTGTTGCTGAAGGAAGCACAATGCTTCTCAAGTGCAAATATATTACAGTGGAATTGTCTTCCAAGTGGCCGCTAGTGAAGAAAATGCTCAGTTGTATATTGAAAATGAAATATAAATAGTAAAGCCCAAATTGGTACAAAAAGAAAGCAATAAACTGTGGCAACTGTAGCACTAGCTTACTTTCCTCCAGAGAAAAACCCTCAAAAGAGCTTTTAAATGCTCATTATATACAGTATATTCTCTTTAAAATTGCTACTAATTGAATTTCAGATGGACAACATAAGATATATATTACAAAATAATTTTCAAGTTAAAAGAGTTTTACTTATTTGATCTTGTCTAACCATATCTATTGATACATCATGCTTCGATGTATCTATATCTAGCCATCTCTCTACAGGTAAGTAGATGATAGATAGATACATAGGTAGGTAGGTAGATAGATAGATAGATAGATAGAGATATGCAGACAGACAGACAGACAGACAGACAGACAAATAATCATTACCTATTTGTCATGTCCAGGGGAAGCAGAGCCACCTGCTGCTCCAAGAGGGCAGAGAAGAAGCACAGCTGGTCCCTTCTGGGGTATTTCTCCATATTCATAATTTCAACTAATAAAACAATTAGAAATATAAAATTTAAAGAGAGGAAGACATTTTACTGCATATTTGATTGGAAAGGAGGAGACAAATATTCTAATATATCAGAGTAGGGGGCTCAGGTGATGGACAGTTGAATTTGATGGATGCCCGATTCACATACTGTTCTTTGCTTAATTAAGTTTAATTTGTCTGAAAATTTTCTTTCATATGTGCATCATCCACATGCAGAAAATAAGTTCAGATTTTTTCATTAGATTGGAACTCAGTTAAATTTTATATTTGTCTAAGTGAAACAAATCTTTATCTCATTACTGTTCTGTCTTATGGTTGTAGAAATAATGAGGTCTTCAATCTTCGATGCAAAACTTATATCTGGAAAGTGAGACAGGTTAATTACTCACACAGTCTACCCTAAGCATCTGACCTGTGTACGTTTCTATATAAGGGCAAAAGCTCCTTAATGCACAACTTGTCATTTCTTTACTTAATTTTATTTGGCTAGAAATAATGCTTAATGATACATGAGGCATAGTAGATAGTAGATTGCATGAATAAATTTTTAGCTTATTAATCTTGATGTAAATTGTGTTCTCCAACTCTTAATAACTCTGGAGTATTTGTTGTATTTCTGCCTTGAAAATAAAATGCAGTTAAAGTGAAGCCTAGTACATTTAATAGAAATACTTTGGTCTGTGTAGTAGTGAACAGATGTGCCTGCCTATTATTCCCTACAAGTTAAAAAGTGCCTTGAGGTGAAAACTGAACGGTTTCGTTATATCACCTCCTAACTCTCCTTGCACAGAAGGGAGACTGCATTTGTGGGTCTCTGCAGGACTATTACATCAGGTCTCACCTGGACAAACTCTAGTTCTTGCATAAGAAATGAAAAATAGCTACTGAACCAATTTTACTTATTTAAATTATTTTAAATATGTGTTTGTTAGGAATCTGGTTTAGAATTTCTGTTTTAATTGATATTATTGGAACATTATATATACACATTATGATCACATTCAACATTGAGAATTTGTACTACAAATGACACACCTTGATTCGCATTTTTCCTTTTTCCTCAGCCCTCTATAAAGCCTCCACCCCCTAAAAACATAAGATCACTTTGTGGGTTTTTTTTTTTTTTACTATCATTTTTTTTAAAATTTCCCTTCTTTACTTTCCCCTACCTACTCTTTCCCTTTTGCTTTTGAACATTTTCTTCCTATTTCACATTAGCTATCATATATTTTGGGATTCATTTGTACCTTCAAATTTTTAGAATCTTCGTTGACTCTTTTTAGCCTTATACTTATTGTATGACTTTATACTCACATTCTTTATTCCATAGTTTCTTCATTTTTTTAAAAAAAGTAAAGCACTGTGAGGATTTCTATTAATTATGGACTTTCATATACTTAAAGAATGCTTCCTAATGATAGTCACTTCATTGAGACCTGAAAATGAAGCACTATATTTTGTAGATCTCTCAGTTCAATCCCTTATCACATTCTTAAATTTTAAATCCTATTATCTGAATCTTAGACAGAAATAGACTACACATATAGATTACCATGATTTGTCATTTCTGAACTTCATAGAGGTAAAAATTATGCCTCTTCTAAACTTCTGTAACACATTTTATTAAATCCACTGACTTATCTGTTTAATATTTACTATATATTTTCTTTTTTTTTTCTTTTTAAAAAAAACATCTTTTAATCTGAAACCACTGAAATAGTTTAGGATTAATGATACCCCTGGACTCAACATGCCATGTACTTTTAGCACTTTGATTTGATTTCCAACCTTAATTTACACTTAAAGGAACTCACTTTCTTTTAAAATAATTTTACTGTACTACTCTAGGCACTAAATAGAATAACTCATGGAGAATTCATATTTTCACAGACATGTTGATCAAAGAGGTCAACTTCAGCATTCAGGAATTCTTAAATCACAGAACTGATCAACAATCACTGTAAATGCAGAGCTTCGGAAGAATTTCCTCTAACTTGTAGATTTTTCTAATTTATTTATCTTACATCATTCATTGAGTATTTAGGCAATAAATTTTGAAACCTTTGCTCTCCAGTTTGATAGCTTCTTAACCTAACCTTTCAAATAATGCAGTTAACCTCTTTATTGTCATTTATATTCATACACCTCTGAAGGAATTTAGTCAACCTTAGAACCTTTGTCTGCTAATGAATTTCTTTATTCCTGAAGCATTTTTTTTTCTGCTAAATCTCCTTCTCCCTATATTTTAGTTGCTCCCTCTCCTTGATTATTCCATCCATGAAGTAAGTTTCACCACTGGGATTCTCACTGATTATACACTAGGCAATATCCTAGAACAGTAAGGAGTAGTAAAATCCAAGGATTTTGTCTGTCATTTTCTGTGACCTGGCTCCAAGTTACCTTGGAAGGTTATTTAATAGCTCTTCCATTGGGTAAGAATTTTCCAACAAAGTACTGTCTGAACAGTGAATTCAATTTTTCCCACATTTTTATAGTTTTAAAGCATCCATTGACAAATTAAAATGTTTTTAAATATGACATGACAGCAATTGTAAAAATATTAATCTGTTCATTTTTCTTCTGTATCGTATTTTAACTTTTCTGACAGATAAAGAATTAAAAATAAATAAATCTGGACCAAAATTTAAGATAATTTGCTATCAAAGTTATTTTCAATAAGATTTTGAGGAAAACAGAAATAAGTTTTATGCACATTAGCATTGATGTTCAAAAGAAATTATTTTGTCACCAGTCACTTGACTGAAAATTTACATAACTCAGTTAATGATTTGAAATGCTGTTTATTTCAGTTTCATTGTGTAAGCATTCTTCTGTTGATTTTAATAAATTCTATTTGCCTTTCTTTATGTATGCTTTTTATTAGTTACCAGAAATATTGACCAAAATTTTTAAAGAATTTGAATTTTTTGGTTGATAATAATTTCTTACAAAGTTGACAGTGTAAATTTGAAAAGTGACTTTTTAGATGGAAAATTAATTATTAATTTGATAGTGTTAATATAGGGTTTTCATCTGTATTTCTGCTATTTAAACTTTGTGGGTATCACATAATGAAAAATGTTAAAATTAAATATTTGTTCTACAGAACTCTTGGAGGTACATCATAAATATACTTTTAACAAGTGTGGGGCTGGGGAGTTAGCTCAGTGGTTCCGGCACCTGTCTTGCAAGCGCAAGGGCCCGGGTTCGATTCCCCAGTATCCACATACAATACTGGGTGTGGAGACTCACGCCCAGCAGCAACCAGTACCACATACCACAGTGCCGGGCGTGGTGGCTCACGCCTGTAATCCCAGTACTGGGGAGGCAGAGGCAGGAGGATTGCTGTGATGTGAGTTTGAAGCTGAGCTCAGGGCCAGCCTGAACCACAAAGTGAGACCCTGTCTTAAAAAACCTAAAAAAAAAAAAAAAGTCCCACAAGTGATGATTTATTTATATGCTTGAGAAGATTTTCTAAAGTATGTTATATAAATGTAATGCATAGTATTATGTAATATTTATGTATTAGAAAAAGTTTTAGATTTAAATAATGTTCATTTACTTCTTTAAAAGGCTAAAGAATTATAGGTTACTTCATTCCTTATTTATTTGAGGAAGTACTTTTTTCAGTTTGATACCATTTACAATATAAACTTTTATTAAAATTTATCATGAAAAAATTCTAATTTAATATATTCTCTCTGTCTCTCTCTTCTTTTTTTTTTTTTTTTTTTTTTTTTTTTTTTTTTTTTTTTTTTTTTTTTCTTTTTCTTTTTTTTTGAGACAGGGTTTCACTTCTTGGTAGTTCATGCTGGCCCTAAGCTCAGCCTTGAACTCACACCAATCTTCCTACCTCTGCCTCCCAAGTGCTGGAATTACAGGTGTGGGCCACCACGCCCAGAACCGTGGTAAGTGGTTCTAATTGTTGGTGGGCGTGAGTCTCCATGCCTGGCATTGTGGCATTGCTGTATGTGACTACCGAGAGAACCATGGCCCTTACACTTGCAAAGTAGGCAGGGGAACCACTGAGCTAAATCCTCGGCTTATATTCGCTCTCTCTCTCTCTTTCTCTCTCTCTCTCTCTCTCCCTCTCTCTCTTTAAATCTTTATTGGTACATTATGAATACACATCATCATCTCATTCAACATTGAGAGTTTGTGCCAGAATATGACATTACTTATTCTCACTTTTTCTCTCCCCTCCCCGCAATTCCTCACCCCCTATATACATAATCTTTGTTTCTTTTTTTCTTTATTAATATCATTTTTCCCTCCTTATTTATCCCTACACTCTCTTTCTGTTTAAATATTTTCTATTTCACAATATCAACTATACACACTATAACTCATTTACAGCTTTATTTTGTATATTTTCTCTTTTGATAGCACACATATATTTACATTAGTTTCATGAGGTTAAGGGACTTGAAAAGTCTTGAAGTTAATGTGTAAATGAATTTGTTTTGCTACATAATCTTAGAATAGTATTTTAAAATTTCCTTTGGCCCACTATCTTTTGTTATTTTTTGATTGAAACAGATTTTTTCATTTAAAAATGCAAGTGAAAAACTTCATGTAGTCAAGTTCACAGGGTATCTTCTTTGTGTCAACATATGAATGAAAAATCAGACTATAATACAAAGAACAAAAATCGAATAGTCTCTGTATAACAAAAACATATAATTCCACAAACAAAAAATTCATAATGAGGCAGAATCTTTCAAATACTGCATTGTTAAATGACTACTAAATAAACAAAAGAAAAATCACCTTTTGTTTTGTTGTACTTTTTTGAGTCAGGATCTCACCAAGTAGTCCAGACTGCCCTTGAGCCCACTATGTAGCCTAGACTGGCCTCAAACTCAAAGTGCTCCTCTGCTCCTCTGGAGTGCTGAGATTATAAGTGTGCGTCACAACATCCAGCCCAGGAAAACTGATTTTGGAAATGAACACTGTTGGTACAGGTCATCTAAGAAGACACAAGGCATGCCTTCCTGGGGAGGCTGCTTAACCACACTGTGATTATTGGTCAGAAAGGTTGATTCCTAATTTTTCCTTTGGAGAAATGAAGCCCAGGGTCAAACTTCTGTTCACTTTACTCCCACATCCAAAGGATCCACCACCTCCCAATAATGCTACAGATGGTGACCAAGCCCTTGACGTATAGCCCAGTGATAAATCAAGACTGAAGGTACAGCGAGCCTGCAGATGTTCACTTATAACTGATATCATTTTCTAGACATATTACAGTTACCTTAGTGAGGTAAGCAGTGACATATAGGAAGCAGTGCATGTCAAGTGTATATAGCATCCTAAGTTCATGGGTAAGTATACAACTTCAAAACATTGCCCTTTTCTAGGTCTTCAACACTTCCATATCCTAGACTCTAAATATACTTTTAAAATATATAATACAGTCAAATATATTCATATGTCTTTGACAGTACTCTGTGTAAATAATTGGTATATTCTCTATATTATGTATTAAATGACAAAAAATCATAATTTAAATCAACAATTTACCAAGAGTTTCAAAATGATTCCAAAAACAATGTTACTGTATTCTGGTAAATATAAATATATCTATTGAACAAAAGCAGATTCATAGTTATGTTGCTAATATTTATTAAGGCACATTATTTTACTTAACTTGAAAATAGTGAATGATTTGACCATAATTTTGGAGTGTATCTTCTGAATTAATACTTAACAGGCAGAAAAAAAATCAACCATAATTTGGAATGGTTGTTCTACCAGATTAGTAGGCATGGCTTATTCAGTAGGAAAACTTTCATCCTTTAACCTTGTTTTTCTGTGAATGAGTCACTGTTAGAATCTGCTTCACAAGGCTCTGAAAATTTAATTGTGACTATCTATGTATATTCTTAGCAAGTACTATATACATATATACACATATATATCTAATAATTGAGATATATAATACATGATATATAACTATATATATATATATACTATATATTTTTCCTTTATTAAGTTTATTGGTACATTTTAGATACACATTGAATGCTGAGAGTTTGTGCTTGTACATGGTATAACTTAACTCATCTTTTCCATCCCCCTGCCTTCCTTACAAGCCCTATCCTCCTATATGTACAAGATTCAGCCATAAAGAGTGATAAATTAGAAACATTTCTTCTTAAAAGGCAGTATATATTTTAAAAAGTGAGGATGAACAACACAAACAGAAGTCTTTTGAAAGTCTTCAGTCTACAAAAGTAGCAGAGATATGTATTTTCTAAAGCATTCTCTCTATGTGTTACACTGAAAGTTTTAAGGGTAGCCCTTATCCCTACAAATTATGTGATATTTATAAAGTTATTTCAGGATTTTTCTCTCACATAACTTTCTATGACATAATACCATTTCATCATTTACAAGTGTGCCTCTAAGTTCAATTCTAATATCATATTTTCACATTTTGTGCTTCTTTTTTGTGTTTCATTTTTATTTGTACATTTTGTACAATGGATAAGATAGTCTGTAAGTTTCACTTGTTATACAACTTGTTCTACATAATTCTATTGGTGAATGATCACCACAATTAAGCTAATTAAAGTATTGACCATATTACATCGACATTATTTTGTTTTATACATTTTAGATAGTGAGGATATTTCAGATCTACTCTGTTAGAAAATTCCAAGCATGTAATATGTTCTTAGTAGTCACTGTCACAAAAGATTTCCAGAACTTATTAATCTCACAAAATTCAAACGATCAAAGTGTCAAAATTTCCCCCACCTTCTTAAAAAAATTAGTGCTTTGTTCTCTGCTTCACTGAATTTTATCTTTAGATTGCATATCTAAATGAAATCCTGTGATATTTGTATTGGGGATCTTGGTTAATTTCCTGTATCAGGTTCAGTCATACTGCTCCATATGTTATGGTGTCCTTTTCTCAAGGACAACAACAATATATTGTTTTCATGCATGTTTGTCTCTTCTTTTCTCCACCCATCCACTCACTGATGGGCATACTTGTTGTTTCCATATTCTGGTGAATATTGCTACAGTAAATGTGGAATGCAGATGCCTCTCTCTATATATATATCCTTTGATGCAAAACCACCAACAGGATAACTAGAGCGTGAGGCAGTCCTGACTAATCTTTTGAGGATTCTTCACACTGTTCTCCATACAGCTCTGCATTTTACATTTCTATCACCAGTGGTAAATGATTTTGAGTTCTCCGCACACTCAGCCACACTTGTTCTCACTTGACTTTTCTATAATAGACATTTTGGCAGGTGAGATCTCATTGTGATTTTGAATTTAGGTTCTTGTGATGATTAGGTTATCCCTTCGGTTCTCTGTTAAGAACTTAAATATCTTCCTTTCAAAACTACCTTTTGTGACCTTTTGTTCAACTTTAATCCTATATTTTATTTTTTCCCTTCCATTGGAGTTTTATGAGTTCATAGGACATTTAGTATATTAGTTTTTTATCAGACATATGGCTTGTTAATATTTTCTCCCATTCTTTATATTTATTTTCATTTTTTTCCTCAATAATATTGTAGTGCTGAATCTTTTTACTTTTTTGCAATTCATCTTCTCTAATTTGTTTTGTCTCAATTTTTTTAAATTTACAGACCAAAAATAAGTCCCTAATGGGGCCAAGTAATTGTACAGAGGGTAGGGGATTGGGAAAAACTGAGGATCAACATGGACCATGTACTGATACAAATCCTCAATGTTAAATGTGATATATATATATATATATATATATATATATATATATATATATCCAATAAAATGAGTTTTTAAAAAAATGAGTCCCTAGACCACTGTCAAAAAACTTTTTCATTACACTTTTTCTACTAGTTTTAGAGTTGAGGAATTATGTCAAAACTTTGATGTATGTTGAGTAATATTTTATTCCCTAAACAATTTAGCTTGTCAATTAGTTTTCTTTACCTTTACAATCCTTTATGGATCCAAAGTATGTCATAAAAATATACAAACAATTGGTTTCATAATAGCAATAGTGTTATAAATGATAAGGTTACAGTTTAATATTAAATATCTAAAGTAATGCAATAAAAAGAAATACAAGGAAAGCAATGATCTAAATAGCAAAACAACATGAACTCTATACTATTTATTATTTAGTAGTCACAAAACACCTTACAAAATGTAAGTGAGGAAATGAGTTCAACCAGGCCACCCTGAAGGGCAATCTTAAATTTTCATAGAGTTAAAGGAGCTAAATTTGATAAATAATGAGAAGAGACAAAGATAACCATAGACACATAGGATCAGCAAGGCATGGTGGCTCAAATGTGTAAACTCAGCACTTGGCAGGCTAAGGTAGAGGGATTTCCGTGAGTTCAAGGACAGCCTTGGCTACATAGTAGTTCTAGTCCACCCTGAACAAAATAGTGAAACTCTGTCTCAAATAAACAGAAAGAAAACAACAGTAAAACAACAAATAAGATGAAACCACTATATAAAACTGTATCTGTGAAAGGAAAAAATCTGTGCAGAGCCTATTTCAGACTTAATACTTTATGAAAGTAACATTTACCTTTCATTGTCTGAACTATGATGAAATGTCCCAAACAGTCATCCCCAAAATCACTATCCAGCTCTTTTTCCTTATGTTTCCTCCAAAGATTTTACAATTTGCAAGTTTTACTTTTAGGTTTTAATCTGTTGGGAGTTGACTTTGGTGTGTGGTATAAGATAAAAAATTCAGTTTCAATATGTTATGTGAGATATCCTGTTCTACCAAAAATCATTTCTGAAGAGTTCATCCCCCCTTGTGACTTTGTTCTTGGTAACTTTTTGGTAAACCAATTGGCTGTGGATATTTGGATTTCCTTCTCCATTCGCTCTTCCCTTCAATGTGTCTGTGTGCATCTTTTTCTGGCAAGGCCATTCTGTTTTCATTTCATTTCAATTATTATAACTTTGTAATATAATCTGAAGTCTAGAAAAATCCATGCATATATATTTTTTCTTATTTTTCAATATTGTTTGACTATTCATTTTCATTGTGGTTCTGTATAAACCTTAGAATGTTTTTTCTCCTTCTTTGAAAGGTATTAAATTTTTAAACATTATAGTGACTCAAGAAATTGTTTGAGTAATGAATATTTTAACAATATTGATTTTTATAATACACTAGCATGGTATATCTTTCCAGGTATGCATTTCTTCAATTTCTTCCACTAATGCTTTATAACTTTACATGTATCTATTAGTATTTTACAATCTTAATGACACTATGAGACAGTTAATTGTTTCAAACATTGACTAGTGAGTATAAAATTAATGAAGATTGTAAAATAATTCAAGCAATTTTTGTGTTCTGTTGGCTGGTTAAATTTCTTTATTAGTACAACAATTTTGCATAATCTTTAGAGCTTTTGACATGTAGTATTACAGTGTGTGCAAATTTAGAAAATTTGATTTCTTTCCTTTAGCTAGGGATGTCTATTATTTATTTTTTCTGTTTTGGTTTCCTTGCAAGTACTTTGGAAATTGTGTTAAGTAGCATTCCTTCCATGTACAAAGTCTTAGTGGAAAACATTTCAGTTGTTTTTAAAAATCTTAGATAGAGTTTTGGTATGATATACATATATATATACAATAATCACTTTCAACACTGAGAAGTTTTGTTTTGTTTTGTTTTTGTTTAGACAAGGTCTTGCTTTGTAGTTCAGGCTGGCCCTGAGCTCAGCCTCAAACTCACATCACAGCAATCCTCCTGCCTCCCTAGTTCTGGGATTACAGGAGTGAGTCACCATGCCCGGCACTGTGCTGTGTGGTACTGATTGCTGCTGGGGTGAGTCTCTACACCCAGCGTTGTATGTGTTTAACTAGGGGAATCGAAAGCAGGCCCTTACACTTGCAAGACAGGTGCCAGAACTACTGAGCTAAATCCCCAGCCCAACTTTGAGAATTTATCCTTGTACATGACACATATTGATTTTTGAGGGCAGTGAAATTGGAAAAAAAAGTATTCAGTTTTTTTGCTAATGACTATATCTATGTATTTTTCATAAATAGCCATTCTTTGATGAAAGTATTTCCTTTCTGTTTGAATCATGAAAAGATAGTGAACTTTGTCAAGGCTTTTGTATCATTGTAGATAATCACATAACGTATTATATTAATCTGTATTTTGAGCTAATTTTTGCATCCTCGAGTTAAAACCATAGGGTGGAGGGCTGGGGATTTAGCTCAGTGGTTCCGGTGTCTGTCTTGCAAGTGCAAGGGCCTGGGTTCGATACCCGGTAACCACATACCATACTGGGTGTGGAGAGTCACGCTCAGCAGCAATCAGTACCACATACCACAGTGCCAGTCATGGTGGCTCATGCCTGTAATCCCAGCACTGGGGAGGCAGAGGCAGGAGGATTGCTGTGATGTCAGTTCAATAGGCTGTTAAATTTTTTGTAAATATCTAACTGCAGATATTATGTCTCTGGCACATGATAAATATCTCCAAGAAATTCTGATATTTTGTGGTATCTTTGTCTTACTATTGACCACATGGGTTTGTAAACATTCATACTATTTCTAGCCCTGCTTTATTGGCTTGTTCCAGGTGTTTTTTTTTTTTTTTTTGATTCAGTCTTGGCAGTTTGTATTATCTAGAAAATTTGTCAGTTTCCTCCATGTTATCCAGTTTATGAGATTATCTTCTTGCTTATTTGGATGTAACTGAGCCTTAGATATTTTGAGTCATTCAACCATGACAGATTTATTCCAAGCAAGGAGTAGAATCTTAGTTATATGAAATATTTAAAACAAAATCATACATGATTTGTGTGGCTGGATACCTAATACCAAACAGAAACACTGAATTGCCCAAAAATGTCAGCAGTATCATAACAATTTCTAGATAAATCTTAATGCTATCTTCCCTCCATCAGTCACATATATCAGTGACCAAATCTTCTCTAGTGGTGCAATTATTCTGACAGAAAAAATATTCCCTACTGGCAATAATAAGCAGGATATAATGATGAAGTAATATAAAATTGAAGAATATCCTTAACCACAATTTAAAATTTCAAAAGGCCAGTACTTTGGGGCTTGACAATATTTTACATTTTCCTTTACTTAGGAAACATTCCTTTAGATCTGTGGCCAAAGCAAAAATATTAAGTGATGGTCAGCCTGAGAAGCACTTGTAGATATTTCAGAGAGTTTCCTCTAAGTTCTGTTATACTGGAAACTTTCATAGACTATTTTTAGAGATCAAATGAGGACCACTTTGAAAAGCTCAGCTTGATTAAGAACAGGAAACATACATTTAAAGAATAAAAAGAATCACTCACTACTTTTATGATATTCTTCAGGGACTTCACTCCAGGTAGACAAATGTGGGAAAAGAGTTAAAGAGGATTTTAAACTTAGATGTTGGAAAGCTTTTGAGAAATCTTTACAGTCTCACAAGATCAGTGGCAATGATCAATGGAGCTAATAGTAAATTGACTCAATGTTTTGAACAATGATTTTTGGAGGGAAACAAAGACTCTAGAAATAGGGTTTTTATGGTACAACATAATTTTAAAAACTTTGTGATTTCCTAAGTGGAAAAAATGTATAATTTTCTAAATAGATAAAATATGACTATAGTTTGATATGTCCTTGAAGTATATGTTTTATAATAAATTAATATGATTTATCTGAAACTTAGGTGATGACAATGTGTTTTGCCTTAATATTTTGTATTTTTATTTTAAAAATAGATTTTAGAGCAAAATAATAATGTAATGGTACAGAGAAAAATATTAAACTGATGCTAAAAAGTGATTTCTCAGACCACCACTCTGAACATTGCCCTATGAACTGTTATTACTTATTTTACTGCAATTGCTATATCATAAATAGCTTTTTGTTTAGAAAAGTGAAGGCATTTTATCTAACAAATTACAAGAAATTAAACTACAAATCTAAATCAAATTTAATATATTTTGTCTAAAATTTAACAATACTTCCAAAAAGTATTAAGAATGAATTTAACAATGCCATGTGTTGGCTCTAAAGTTGGAATGGACCTTCGAAGTATCAACTGTATGAAATATTTAAAACAAAACCCTGTCGTGATAAGGACAGGGTTTACTAGTAAGCTTCTCTCTATTTCACATTACTTAATTACTTATAAGACAATGATTCACTCATGAAAGTCCAAGAGAATAAACTCACTAAAAATATATGATCTTATTTAAGAAGAGAAAAGAATGTTTACTAGTAAAGTGTGTCTCACATCAGTCAATAAAATAAACAGGTTTTTAAAAAGTGAATTTGTATAGATTAAATATGTCCTTCTAAGTTTGGAAACTCAGTCCTCAGCACAGTAGTGTTAAGAGGTGGTATTTTAAAGGGCAGGTAAGTCATGAAGGATGCATGGGTGTGAATGAAAGTAATTCCTCCGGGAAGAGTCTAAGGATCAGAGTTCAATGTCACCTCTGCTCTCTCCCTGTGCTTCCCTGTCCTTGACTGGGAAGGTCTTGTTCTAGATTCTGTTCTAGATTCTTCAACTGCTTGGCCTATAGTTTCATGGAAATATATATTCTTCTCTCTATAAACCACTTATACTTACAACACTTTATGTTATAGAGTCTCATGTACTCTGTTTACCAGTTAGGCCATTGAATACATCCCAAATACCTTTTCAAGTATGAACTTTTGTTAAGCCGTGTAGAAAGTAACTCAGACTTCTTAAAGATATAATAGTCTGTCCCTCAGCATCACATGAGAAAGTGCATATTGTAAGAAGTTACAGTGGTTATTTAAATGAATTTGAATGAAATCAGTTATGTGCACATTTCACCATTAATGATCTATAAAAAGATTACAAGCCTTGTTCAGGATAGTAAAAGTTAAAAATCTTAAAAAGAATTTCAGTGTCTGACCAGCAACTGAACCATTAAACTTTTCTGTTTTGTTGATATTTTTATAATATTCCATGTTTAACAGTGGACATATGAGGACTACAATTAAGAAATAATAATGAAAGTTATATTAAAATTATTTGGAGACTAACAGATCAGGTATTGTATCGAACATCCCATATTCCCTCCCTTATTACTCCTTAAAGAATTCTATGAAACAGATTATTTTTATTGTCCACATGAAATAGTTCAGGAAAATAAGCTAATAATAATTTTAATTGGGATTTATTTTCAATCCCTTTCTCTCTACTTATCCCGTACATATTATTACACTCTATGTGACAGTGCCTCAGCATTTTCTGTCAGGAAATTACGGGAAGTAAACACAAAGAATGTACCAGCTACATGCAAAATGGTCTGAATGACACCTTTTACTTAACTATTAAGTCTTTAGTGAGAGATTGTATCATCTCAAATAGGCAGAACTTTTAAGTGACTCCATGTCCTCAGGAACTCCGTGGTACTTACTGATGGTGTCCTCTGGATGGACGAACAGTACCTAGGGGATCAGAGAAGCACATTTTCGGTATATCGGGATTCCTGATTTGTGAACAGACCACTGAGGAAGGAAGATGTTCCTGGACGTGATGGACCTGGCCAATACGCTCGAGCCTCGGTGGAATATAAGGCCAAAGAAAAAGGCTCTTTGGACTCTCTGTTTAGTGAGAGGACCTCAGGTTTCCTTTTGCCTTTGAATATTGTTCTCCAGTTCCTTCAGATTTTCAGTGCAAACTCTTTTTCTCCTTTCATCCCAAACTCCAGTCGTCCAGCGCAGACCTTTTGGTGTTCCGGTACTGACTTGCACCACCGAACTCTGAAATGAACTCCAGGCTTATAACTTTTCAGGGATCCTGCCAGCTCTCCGCTAGCGTGGCCCTTTAACATTCCTTCCCTGGCAGAAGTCTGCTCTTCTAGTGAAGAACACTAACTGATACACATACGAAAGCAGGATTTACAAAAGCTGAAAAGTCATAGTAAATTTGTGTGTGTTGATACCGATGATCAACAACAGGGGAAAGAACGAGGAAGGTATACATTGTATTTCCTATGAAACTTAAGGTAAATGAGCCTCGTAATCTAATACTGAGAGTATTTGTTCTGAAAATAGTATCCACTTCCATTTTCCACTCTTCTGTCTTTAAACGCTTCGTTTTTTTAGATACTAATAAAATTGTGTGTCCTTGTTTTCTATTCTTTCTTTATCCCTAAAATTTAGTAAAATTTTATCCACAAAATTAAAAACAAATATTTGCATTAACTTAGGGAAAGTCCATTACTTTAAGATCCTTTCTCCTGTCGTTCAAGACAATGATGGAAATGAAACACTATCCTATAGAGTTTCCTTGTTCTTTATACTTCCCCAAATACACAAAGGTATTCAAGAAGATAAAATATCAAACATAACTTCAGAAAAATTACACTACAGACAAATTTTTCTGAGGTATAATTTCATTTTTTGTCACTGTAACAAAATGTCTGGTGCTAAATTCTTTATTTTATTTTTAAAACACACATATGTACTCATAGTTCTGCAGGTTCAAGGTTTTGACTATGAATTTCACTCAACAGCTTCCTACACCATTCTATGGTGGGTGGCACAATGCTAGGAGTGTATGTGAGAAGTCTCATGGCAAGAAAGGAAGACAAATGCCCAGAAGAGTGGCTTGCCCTTGGTATAACATTTGTTCTTGTGTGTGACAACTAATCGGAGCTCCACAAATGTTTATCAGTCTTTTCCAAGGGACAGTGATCTCTTCACTTTTGACCAGTACTTTTAAAGTTTCACCACCTCAACACTACTGCACTGGGATCAAGCTACCCACATGTAACATCTTACTCAAATCATAGAATCTTTTATGATTTTTATCCAAGCTTTCTCAATACGGAAATTCTTTTCATCTCAATTAAAGGTAGAGACAGGCCTAAACTATTTTAATCATTTTGTAATTCATTTATGTTTGTTCAAAATATACTTTCAGGTTTTTTCATTCTTAACATTATATTAGTTGCTAGATATAAATGATAGACAAAAAGACATTATGTCCAGTTTACTCCTTATTTCTAGAGGCCTTAAACTACACACGAGGACTCCAGCAGGATAGTTAGCTTGATGTTTCATCATAGCCACAAGAGTATTTTTCAAAAGATCTAGTTTATAGTGAAATAAGCCAATTCACATATACACAAGGATGGAATTCCATCCTATATTTATTTCCATTACCTACTTTACAATTTTAACAGAAATGTCTAGATAATCCAGGGTATAACTTTATTAACTAGGAATTAGATATAAAATTAACTACACCAAAATGTTATGAGGAATTAAAACAATAAGTTTGTCAAAAGTTACACCTTGACAAGAGGCAGATAATGAACTCCCTCATCTAACCCCTCACTCTTCTTTAAAAGAAACATGACCATCTTGTAGGTGCAAGTCTGTTTCAAACACAAAGCAGTTCACAGATGGGTCTTCTCCTCTTCTGGATCCACAGTTAAGTTTAGGAATCAGACTCTTCACAATTATTGTAAAACATATCACTTTTAAAATTTATTTTTAGTGATAGTGTTTTGGTTAATCTGTGATCAGAAGAGAAAACCTATAAATTATGTAACAAAGAACTTACATAAAGAAGAAATGATAGTTTGATTCCTGGGTTGTGTATTAGTTTTCCTCTGCTGTTTTGACAAATTGCAACACATTTAGTGGCTTAATATAAACCATTTTTTTTTATTTTACAATTCTGGAACACTGGACCAAAAAGAAAGTGTTGGCAAGTATACACTCCTCACTGAGGCTGTAGGAGAAAATCCACTTCAGTGTGTTTCCCAGCTTCTGAAAACTGCCCTTGACTTTCCTTGACTTTGGTTCACGGCTCCTTTCTTCTCCTTTCAAAGCCAGCAGCGCCAATCCTGTTCCTGATTCTGCAGCCTCGTCTCTGATGCTCCCCTCTGATAACCTTTTCCTCTTCTAAGGACATATGTAACTATATTGTTGTCTCTCTCATAGTCCAGAATGATCTTCCGACTTTAAAATTTGCTGAATTCAACCTTTTATGTTACATATGAGTAAATTCCAGTGATTTGGTTATGACTATAGCAATGCATTCTTCTTATATTTAATAAATTTTAGGTTATCTGAGACCATTAAAAGAAAAGCAGCACTCATAACTATTATGAGGCTGCTTCAGTAAGACATGGAAGAGGAAGGTATCTTCCTCTAGGAGGTGAACAGTAAGGGGAGAAAACTAGATAAAAGTGATTATTTTAGAGAAAGAGCCATTTAGTTTTAAAAATTGACTGATTGGGGATTCCTGTCAGTAAAAAGAGGTATAAAACCTATGTTTACAGACTGGGAATCTAAGTAAGGGGTAGATTCTAATCACCGAAGCATTAACTCTTACAATGAATCACACTGCAGAAATAATATTCAAGTACAAAGCTGCATGTGTTGAGTTTGTCATATTGATTAAACTAAAAGAACCTTTTATTGGACAATAGAATATGCATTGCTGGAACTAAAGATATTAATCTGGAGAGAGAGAGAGAGGAAAAAAAAAACAAAATGATGAAAAGTATAAAATGCAAAATTCAGCAAAGATAAAACATAAAATCTCTTAGAAAAAAATTTTTGGATACATTCTATTTAACCTTTTATGTGAACTAAATGTTGTGCTTAATGTCAGTTACAAATATGGCAGAAACTTTAAGCTTTCTCTAATGGACTTTTGTGATTCCTTTTATATTTATATATTTATCTTCAAGATAAGTCAACAACTGAGATGAAGCTGTACTCACAGGATGTAATGAGAACACAGAATAAGGGACATGTTGCCCAATCTACAGAGAAAATTCAAGATTATTTTTGAATTATGATGATATACATTTTGGATGAAGAAGAAAATAATTTTCAGGCAATGAAATTGGCATTAGAAAAATACATGAAGGAATTTTAACTGAAATAAAATTGTCACACATTAGCTTTCAGTTAGACTGAAATAGGATGCTGTGTAAATCCAATTTCTGTTTGTATAATTAAATACTTGAGTTGAAGTAAATTATAAAGAAAAAGGGTTTATTTGGCTTACAGTTCTGGAGAGTGCGCTGCGACCTCTGCTCTGGTTTGGGAAAGGCTTCAGAACGGAAGGCATCAAGATGATGGAAATACAAATAAAAAGGATAGCCACAGTCAGACAAGGAAACAGAAAGAATGGGCTCCATCTACTTCTAGCAATCTTCTTTGAGGATTAACTCTGGGTAAATAATGAAGGGAAAAAATGAGATTATAACAAAAAAGAAAGGAAACAAAGCTTATGTATATAGGGATGGGGTAGTAGGATGGGTACAGGTATGGGAAAAAATGAGAATTAAGTTGTGCCATATACTGGTGTGAATTCTCATTGTTGAGTAAAACCATGATGTGTATATGTAATGTACTAATAAAGATTTCCGTTTTTTAAAAAAAGAATTAACTCTGACATCCCATAAAAATTGGATTGATATATTCCTGGGAAGAACCCTGAGTGACTCAAGCTTTTCTCATCATCATACAACTCCTGAAGGCCTTAAACCTTAGCACAAACAGGAGAACCAAGCCTCTAGCACACAATCACCACCAGGACACTGGCAAACCACAGGAGTCATGGTGGGTAGAATTCTGTTTTTAAAACTAAGAAGCTTGAAGTTCAGCTTTGCATGGTCAAAGCAATGGACACACTGTGAAGATTGATGAGAAATGCATTTGTTTTTCTCTCATGTGGAGGTAAGTGTCAGAAGGCCCACCAACATGAGCACACATATGAGGCTTTGTTATGATCTTTACACCATCATTTGAGATTTCTCAATTTCATTCCTACTCTCAAAAAGATGAATTAAAAAAAAAACTTCTTAATACAAAATTCAGAAAAAATATGACTAGATAAATGTGAAAAAAGCGTATGAGTGGCTGCTATGACTGTCATTGTCCTACATCAGGAGACAAACTTGAAAACATTAGCATCAAACAATAGAAGAAAGCAAGAGTCTGCAGTGAAAAGTGAGACCAATGATATGAATGCTGAATTCCTGCTGAGGGACAAGTCACCAGTATCTAGCAAACAAGTAGATGCCAGTTACATGAGAAATAATAGGACTTCAAATTCAGAAACATGAGATGACCAGACAAATAATGGATTCAGTTAAAAGTTCTGATGAGCACTAGAACTCAAATAACTTTGGGAGGGATACACAAGGAAGAAAAGGAGTACAGAGAGAACCTGGAGGAGTTTCTTACGAAATGAGATTAAATAAATTACCCAGGTAGCTAGGACTTACAGAAAAAGAGAATGGTGAGAAATTTGTGCATAAAAATAAGACCGGGGTGAGAAATTGTGAAAGGTGAACTTTGTTCACTTTTTTTGTACCTAAGTAGAGAAATAATAGATTTCTGCTATAATGACTTTTCCAAAGGACATGAAAGGAACAGCAAAATTACAATAAAACACTTCTTGAATGTGATATGGGGTAGCTGTTCCAATTGAATAAACAAACATGTACAGTTTTAAGAGAAGAGCATCATGTGTATGACAATACTGCAGTAGTAAAATGAGGACAAGACATGAGAGATCAAATCAAGTGCTTAGAGTAAGAACAAGAAGAGAGAGGCAGCACGAGTCTTTTACCTACATCTCAGCATGATATTTGATAAATTGTATCAGATGCAACTAACGAAAAATCAAGGACTTTGGATCAGTGCTTAACAAGCTAGAAAAGATGATGAGTGGATGCAAAGAGTTACAGAAAATGGTAGTTAGTCATAATTGAAGGAAGAAACAGCAGGATTCCTTTGTGCTCACTGTTAGGATGCGTTCTGTTTGGAACTCATATAACGATTGTCAGGAAAGTGTAACAATCAGTGTTGGCACTAATGTGAGTCCTTGTTGGCAGCATCGACAATTGTCATTGACTGACTAAATTAAGTCCATTAGGCTCTGCTTCAGTAGACTGGTTCATCTTAGATTATATTATTGTGCTTTTTATTTATATTCTTGTGAGTCTGCAAAGCAAGTTATTAGATAGCTGTTGTGATTTAGTAAGCAACCAAAGAATAGTAGAGTTCTTGTAAATATTACAGAAGAGGAGTTAATTCTGGACAAAGGAAAGTGATAATCTCAGCAACTGTTGTGCAGAAAGTGAATTCCACAAAGGGAGGGAAATGATTTAAATGATTCTTATCTGACTTGAAGGTAGAAAAAATAACATGAGTAAAAGCTAAAAGTATAATAACCAAGGAAAAGCAGATGAGGGAGGTTAAAGTATTTTCATGAAAATTAATGGAACTCAAAACTCAGATGTATATGGGATTTTCAATAACTTGTGTTCTGAAGTTAAAATATTTTTCAATTATTTATCTATTTTAATGCTTAAAAAGATGTGTTTTGATTTAGTTTAAATCAAATGGTATAAATTTTCTCTCAAATCTGTTCGTTTTTATATCATCACAATTATATACATGGCACCACACACATCCAATGAGTTGACATATATCTTAGATCTGTCTTCATCTGATATTTTCTCCAAACCAGTTCTAACACCTCCACTCCTATGTTTATGTATTCATTCACTATTTCATGCAAGCTTATTTGATACTCTCCACGCTCTTAGATTTGGGGAAATTGATTTATATTTTAATACAAAGCCACCAAGAATTTGCAAAGCAAGCAAACCTATAGATAAAGAGCCAATGAGTCATTTGCTCACAGCACACACTGGCTCCATTTGCATTTGTAGCCACCTCGCAGGAGGCTGGTACCACTTGTTCACACAATGGAGACTGCGTATCTGAAGGCATTCTCAAATTATTCCACGTGAGCTTCGTAGATGTCTGGTTCACCGGTCCTTATTTCCCCGTAGAAAGGAGAAGAAATGCTTTGTTCTCCATTCTAGATAAATTATCTCTGAGAAGGGGGAAGTTAGTAATAACTCTTTAGTGTAAGGATCTTTGATATTTGAATTACATGTCTTATGAAAATATTGGGCCAGTGTTTTGTGTCTTCCAGTGAAATGAAGTTCTGAAATAAATAAAGTTGGCTATGAACTTGTGTTTTAAGCAAATCTTGAATTTTGACTTTTGTATATATTTGTCTTAGAACAATAGCATTAAACTGCAACCATGAATACACAAATCTTCTTACTGGACATACTTTAAATTTTATTTAATAGTTAGTATAACCTCATTCACCCTTGATATAGTGCTCAGCTTTTTTTTTTTTTTTTCCTTAGGTTTAACCTCATTCACCCTTGATATAGTGCTCAGCTTTTTTTTTTTTTTTTTTTTTTTTTTTTTTTTTTTTTTTTTTTTTTTTTTTTTTTTTTTTTTTTTTTTTTTTTTTTCCTTAGGTTTTTTGAGACAGGGTCTCGCTTTTGTAGTTCAGGCTGACTCTGAGCTCAGCCTCAAACTCACATCACAGCAATCCTCCTGCCTCTCCCTCCCGAGTGCTGGGATCACAGGCATGAGCCACCACGCCCGGCACGGTGGTATGTAGTACCGGTTGCTGCTGACGGTGAGTCTCCACGCCCAGTATGGTATGTAGTTACGGAAGATCAAACCTGGGTCCTTGCGCTTGCAAGACAGGCGCCAGAACCACTGAGCCAAATCCCTGGCCCAGTACTCAGCTTTTTATACATCTTGAGACAAGAGAGAGGAAAATGTTACTGTGATGGAGAACACTAAACATGATGCAAAAATGATATCAGGAAGAGTGTGTGGGAGCATTAGAATATGATTTGTGACTTTGGAGATTTCTACAGTGATTCATACACAGATGCGTAGAAAGTGCAATTAGATATAATTCTAGACTTTAGAGGAAAGCATGGCTGAAATATATGCCAGTAGTGGAGTAGATATTAATATGATAGTAAAGAATATAACTACCCAGAGGAGACATAATAAACCAAAACTCCTGTTTCTGAAGATTGAAAACACAACATTTATTGCACGAGCAGAGAATCACTCCCAAGGTAAATAAGGTAAGAAACAAAAAATACGGAGAAAAAAGGAATGTGATACTTTGCAAAAGGGAGCAGAATGACTAGATTCATTTGCAATAAGGTATCTAATAATGCACTACACTGAGATTCCAACAGCATAAAGATTGAAACTCTTCCTGATCCGACTACTACCTTTCTGGTAGATTGAATGAGACAGACACCAGGGCACAGAGAGATGAGCACTAGATAGACTTAAGAAATAACCCTGGTCATTATAGGCAATTAAAAAAAAATGTTATCTGAGAAGGAAGGACTCATTAACAGAGCGAAGTCCCTGGCATGTCAGATGACATGGGATTCTAAAGCAATAGATGGAACAGGCAATTAAAAAAAATCATTCCTTGCATTAAAATAGAAAAAAAATAAAGGATAGATACACAAGATGCTACAAATTAAAACCAGTTTAAACATGATGTTCTGTCTGCAAAGAGAAACTATAATGTAAAGCATCAAAGCTAGTTTCTGTTTCTGAATAAACACAAAAACAATTATGTGAACTTCCTTATGCTTTAGGTAAAAAAAAAAAAAAAGTATACATGCACATTTTTAATGTATAAATTTTACCTTCCTATCCTTCTGCAGTTTAATTATCTAATTTTATCAAAATTGAGTTTCTCTTCTTACATCTGAATTTCCAGTTGTGTTTCTCTTCTAACTTTAACTTTGTCAAAAATAAAAATCATATTACCAATTTCAGTGTCTCTCAAGCTTTTTTGTAAACAGCCAGAGTGTAAATATATTAGGGTTTGCTATTTATATGGCCAGCTGTCCCTATTCAATTCTGATACAGCGGGAAGGCAGTCAGAAAAATAGTCAATTAATCAACACCGCAGTAGTCCAATAAACCTTTATTTACCAGAACAGGTGGTAAGGGGGACATAGTCTCTGGAATACATTTTGTCAATCTGAACTTACATGAAGATAATTAAAATGAGATCAAATGTACATAGCTTAAAATACTGCTTAATACATAATAGAACCTCTGGAAATATTAGATATTTTAATCTGCTTCACTACATTTGGACTTGTCAATTTTTACAAAAAGAAGGTAAAGGATAAGAATTGATATATTACACCTAATTATTTTCAATAAAACATAAATTTGAACTGATACAGCAAATTTGTCTCAGGTGTGCTACAAGATATTACTATGTGTTTTTATGCTCATTAAAATAATTTTATGCTTTTTAACAATTAGTATTCATCTACACTAGTAGGAATTATATATGAGACTGAAGAGTATGAAATATCACATAGGTCTTTCAGATTTATTATTTCTTACAGCTGTGCACTGGCCTTTAGTCATGGCACCAGCACCTGATAATTCTGCAGTGATTGTGAGGCAGTGAGAACTCTTGTTTGGTGCTGATGCATTTCTTTTTCTGGTCTGACTTCAGCTGGAGTTGTGTGCACAAGTGAATACTTTGTTTGGCCAGAAAGTTTAAAATAGATTTTTTTCATTATATCAGACTTTAACTGTGTACATTGTATCAAGAAAAGCACATGGAATATGTTTTTAAAAATTATTTTCTTGATGTCATTTTTAACTAATGTCCTGCTATAATACAGTTTAATTTTTTATTTACAATGTTTTGCATTAAACTTGATTTTTAAACTTCTAGTTGCAATGACAAAAATGTGGTATTTTATGAAATTTCACAATGGTAATTCTTTTTAAATTGATTTTATTGTTACATTTTATACATACAATATCACATTTAACATTGAGAACTTACTTGTGCCTGTACTGGAAACATCATATTACCAATTTCAGTGTCTCTGAAATGTTTTCTTCATTTCTTGATTCCATTTTTACTCTTTCCCCTGTCCTCCCTACAACCCCTAAATCATTCACATATATATATATATATATATATATATATATATATATATATATACATATATATGATTTGTTTTCTTTTTATAAAACTATCATATTTTTATTTCCTATTTTAATTTTCCCTATTTACCCTTTTCCTTTTAGTTTTGCACTTTTTCTTCATTTCACATTGCCTGTCATATATTTCACAATCATAACTCTTTAATCTTAGTAATTATAAATTGGTAATCTGAAAAAGCAAAACACTGAATTTAATAATTAAATAGTACTTAGTTAATATGTTAAATAAAAAAATGAATCTATCCTATAGCTTTTCACCCCAAACAAGCTAAATATATATTGCAAGCATGCACCAAATTAGTTAATTAATAAGAATTTGTTTATATATATATGAACTTAATAAGAATTTGCATATATATATATATATATATATATATATATGGAGAAGATATAGATCTGACCATACAGGCACTGAATATTTTGTTTTGTGAAATTTCAAATTTTGTTAGAAAATTAAATTTTAAATTAAAATTTTATTGAGTTAATCTAATTGTATTTTTCTTCTCAAATTTTCTAATGTCATTCACTTAGAAATGTTCTTACTCTAAATTCTACAAAAAAATGCATTTGAATATATAATTTTCAGGGTTTGGTAGGTAATCGTATTTTAATTGAAATATATTTATCTTGTTCAACAATGAAAAAGGCCTTTTCACTTTCCATGTGACCTTAGAGAGGATACTGAGAGAGAAATAACATAATACTATCCCACATGTGGATATTGTACTCCAATGATCTTTCAATTGCAATCGTTGGAACAGACATGCTATGCAATGAAAAAACAGCGTTAAGAAATTACACCAGAATTTTGAACCTAAATGAGCATTTTGAAAATATTTATCTCCCATAAATAAAAATAAGAAAAAATGCTATTTGAAAAGAGTAGTTAAAAAGTCTAAGTAATATTTTCTATGATTTACAATCTTTCATAAATACATAATATTATTTGAAAGATTAGTGTAGACGATGTTGAAGCCTGGCTAAGCAGGATGCATTGCACCAGAGTCCAGTAGCTCACTATAGGACAGTGCTAGGGCCTTGCATATAATGCTCACCATGTTCATCGAGCACCCAAAGTGGCAGGCTTCGGTCACTTGAACATCATTCCCATGTCTCGACTATCCACGCTTCAGCCAATAGATGAGTTACCCATAAGGCTTTTTCCTATGCCCACCCCTAACTATCTGTATAAAAGTTATGCTCCTGCTCAATAAAGATGGAAATGAGTCTCTGAAATCTTCCCTGAAAACTTTGACCTGCTTCCATGCCTCACCCTCTGGCTTCAGGTGAAAATGCCAACACACAACCAACTACAAAGATACCAGCACACAAACAACCACAGAACTAGATCATTAAAAATACAATCACAATTGTTTAAATAAAATGTATGTAGAAACACATTTACTCTGAAGTGCTGAACAAATTATATGAAATAATAGGCAAATTAGAGGATGTAAAAACTATTGTGGCATTGAATTATCTAAAATGCATGCATATTTTAAAAGCATTCCTTGATCATTATATTGTCTCTTGCTATCCAAAACATCTATAGTTTAAGTTCAATTTGTAAAGTGCCATAATCACATCAATAAAGCCATGTCTACAGCAACTACTTTCCCCAACTTCCTTAGGGAAGACTCACATGTTTAGCCCTCTTTTTTAATCTCTTTAAACAAGTTGGGCACAAGTTTTAACAATTTTTTCAAATATTGTTACAGAAAGAATAGGTACATATAAATGATTTTAAAAAGAATACTCTGAAGCTATATTGGGGAGGTGGAGCAGATATCAGAAGGGACTATGAATAACAGAGTCTGGGTTTGTTGTAATTCTACACTTTCTCAAATAAAAATGTAATAACTTCTTTATCTTCTTCTCATGTTGAGCTTCTCTTCAACACAAGCATTGTATTTAACCAATCCTTTGAAAATCATTCACCCCAGGAATTTTTTGAATGCATCTGACTGCATTTTTTAAAATTTCTCAATTTCATCTTAATTGTTCTCTATGAAGTTTTGTTGAAGAGAACAACATAGGAACATACAGTAACAATAAACATACACAGAAGGTATTTTAATAGGCCAAACATTTGTGCAATCCAGTAAGCCATGCTGGTCTTCAGAACTCATGACCCTATCTATAAAGTGCAGTTATTTGTCTCTGAAAATCACCGTCCTAATACTTTGCCCCGAGGCAGTCATTTGAGACCCAGGCTGGGAGTGATCCTCTTGCCCTTTAACCAGTTTAGATTGCAATGGTTCTCTTGAAATCCCGGAGCCAGAAGACAAGTCACAGACCAGAAATACCTGCACATGGCTTTGTTTTCGCCTGCTCTGCCAGATCTTCTGACCTGTCCAGACATTCCAGGGAATCCTAAATGCTGCACACCACAGCAGGCCTTCCCCCTCAGCTGCTTGAGCAGTCCTCAACTGCAGAGTGTCCCCACCTCTTGTGACAGTCCACATTTATACCGCAGTGCCTGTGGCGGTTGCGTGCCGGTATTGGTCTTGTAATATACATTTACTGGTGCTTCGCGAGGTGCACCTGCGCGGGACTCTTGCTGACTCACTGCCTCCGGGATGCCCCTTCGCAGCCTAAACCACACTTTTGGCATTCTCAGTTTTGCATTCCCTTCCACTCCCCTCAAGGCACTGGCCAGTGTCTGAGTTCATCTCTAACTTTAACTAGAATACTACCAATCTGACTGGCTTGAGGTCCACCAAATGGATTAGTGAAGCACACTGATGGGTGAATCTCCTTGTTCTCGGAAACATGACCTTGGATTTAGACCTGTCCCTCACCCTGTTCTCTTTGGGCTGCTTGCTAAGGTATTGAATTAAGCGACTCTCTTGCACTGTCATTTGCCTTGATGATCCATGCTGTGAAACAGGTGCTTGGTCCTACCAAAGGAAAGCTAACCAGTACACACATGCTTTCAAAATTAGACAATTGTAAATCTGTTGTATAGTGTTGTTTTCTTTTATATTAAACAGGAAGATTTTTTTATGGTTTTTGTTTAAAATTAGAATTGGTCATGATACCCCATATCTTAAAAATAACCAAGAAAAAATGGTAGAATCCTTGTATGTTCTTCTCTTAATTTAACTACCTAGGGCATCTAGTTAAAAGCAACACTTGACAGTTTTATTTTAAAATGCCATTGTTTTCCTCGAATAGCCATACAATTACTTTCTGTCATAACACATGGTTGCTGTATGCTAGCAGCCAGAATCTTAGATTTTTCTACCATTGTGCAAATCTTAGTTATTCTTGTTAGTTACTTATTCTTATCCAGATGAGAAGTTGAAGAGAAAATATTTCATCACTATCATTTCTAAAGACTTTATTGGGTGGATTTATCAAAAAGCATTACAGGATCAAATTATAGATGAGGAATAGATTATGTAATTTTATGATTTAAGTTTTCATTTCTTTGTTGCAATATCTCATGGCTTAAGTATTATGAAAATGTTCCTGGCATAGAACAGCCTGCAGTCTAGGTGCTGATGCATATGTTTGATTATCTGACTCATACTGTCTTCCACATTAGTTCTCTCAATGAGAGTAGTCATGGTTTTATTTTCTCTTTGGTTCTGCAAATAGAGTTTTAGCTTCAGGATCTAGACTTCATCTCTATTGTCATTTAGCTGACTACTTGGTAAAGCCTATGTCTTTGTCAGTAATGATCAACAAGAATTATCTCATTTAAATACCAGTTTCACCAGCTGTCCCCTTGAATCCAGTGTCACACAAAACACATTAAAAGAAATGAAAGAAATAAGGGGAAATGTGATTGAAAAACTCAGTCACTTTTAAAAGATTGAATCAGTAATTTTGCTCAAAATATTTCAAAAATATTTTTCCATCTTTCTTCCCATTTTCGAAAACATTTCCGAACATCTGCAAGAGTCTTCTTTGTTGCTCTTATAGACATCATGAAGTCCTGAAATGATTCAAAAAGTTTGTCTTCCATGACGTGTTTTGTTGGGCTTTCTTTTCTCAGCTATGACACTCCGCAGCACTGTTCAGCACATATTTTTATTATATTTGAAAAAGATTCTTGAAAATGGATTTCCAGAATTTCTTCAAAAAAGGACAAGAACAAGGGGCTGAGCATTTAGCTCAGTGGTTTCAGCCTGTCTTGCAAGCTCAAGGGCCTGGGTTCGATCCTTTGGTAACCACATACAATGATGTAGGGTGTGGAGATTCACTCCTTGCAGCAGTCAGTACCACATACCACAGTCCCAGGCATGATAGCTCACACCTGTAATCTCAGCATTCAGGAGGCAGAGGCAGGAGGATTACTGTGATGTGAGTTTGAGGCTGAGCTCAGGGCCAGCCTGAACTACAAAGTCAGACACTG
>PVIR01007388.1:0-21430 GCA_004026965.1 Petromus typicus
GAGGCGGCTGAAAGCCCTGGCCTTGGCTGAGCCCCCTCTTTCCTGGCCCCCAGCCCAGCAGCCCTGGAGACTACTACACCTCCCTGGGGGATGACCTGAAGATTGAAGTGATCGAGAAGCTCTTTGCCATGGATACAGAGGCAAAGGACCAGTGCAGCACCCAGGTAGGCAGCCCAAGCAGTGGACCAGGGTGGTCAAGCCTTCTGTGTTGCAAAGACTACTGGGAAGTGTGGCTGAGGCCAAGGAAATGGGCAAGGTGCAGGGTCATAAGCCTGTGCTGGCCAATTCTCTGAGCCTCCATCCTCCACTTTATACTGGGTTAAAGCCAGAGTTCCCACATCCAACACTCAGCTCCTGTCTCCTCTTTGCTTGGATCACTTTCCTGCCACACATGCAGACACAGCTACAGCACTAAGCCTTCAAGGGAGACGTCTTCATAAAGTGTATCCAGACTCAAGACATTTCTCAACACAGGGTCTAATGACCTCCTTCACAAACACATTCACCTTGGATGTAAATGATTCATTTTACTTGCAGTGCATTTAACGTGACCTCTGAGACTGTTCATTTGTATATAGCTCCTCAGGAATATCTTCACTGCACAAAGCCCTGTGCTCTTGTACAGATGACATAAATGAGGTGGTGGATGGCTGGGAAAGTATTTTACAAAACCCAGAGAATCCATATGCTGCTGTCCGTCTTGTGTGGCTTCTGCACCTCAGTGTCCACCTTGCACCCTCTCCACCTTCCAGCCCTCCCACAAAACTTTTTATCACTGTTTCACTCCTCCCTCTAGAGTCCTATGGGAGTTGTTAGCATTTAATCAGAACCACGTGACTGCACTGTGTAGTTGTTACCGGCACGAAGCTGCAGACCCTGGCGAGGGAGCAGGCTCTGAAGGCAGAAACTTCTTCTGCTATCTGCTTGGTGGACTCCCTGTGATGCCTGTGGTGACCCTGGGAAGTAGAGGTGGCCTCTGAGCCCCTGCTGATGGGACCAGGAGCCCCTCTTCCACTGGCAGTTGTATACCAGGGCATCTACCTGTGTCTACGCCTGTGTCTCGACCTGTGAGGGGCACAAGGATAGTCTGTCCCCTGCCCCCAGGTGTCTCACTGTGCACCATGAGCCTGAGCTGTGCAGGAGGACAGCTGCTGCAGCAGTGTAGTGGAGCTTACCAGGCCGGGAGAGAAGTGGAACGGGGAGAGGAGGGGGAACCTCAGGCTGGGCGGTGACAGCAGTGGTAAACGAAGCAGGAATAAACCTTGGAAAGACTAATACGCCACAACAGAAGCCCTTGCACATCGGCTGGCCATAGAGACCCATGGAAGTGTGTGAGCATGCCAGGATGCATGGGACAGGCTGAGCTGCAATGGCCCTGACCCCTGAGCCTCCCTGTATTTGCTTGATCCTTCCTCAGACCGATTTCAACGAGCTAGACCTGGAGACCCTGGCGCCCTACATCCCCATGGATGGGGAGGACTTCCAGCTGAGCCCCATCTGCCCAGAGGAGCCCCGCCTGCCCGAGAGCCTACAGCCCACCCCCCAGCCATGCTTCAGCACCATGACAAGCATCTTCCAGCCGCTGGCCCCTGTGGCTTGCCACAGCCCTTTTCTCCTGGACAAGTACCGGCAGCAGCTAGAGGGCGAGAAGACCGAGCCAGACCACCGCCCCATGTCCTCCATCTTCTTTGATGCTGGGAGCAAGGGGTCCCTGCCATCGTGCTGTGGCCAGGCTAGCACCCCTCTCTCTTCCATGGGCGGCAGATCCAACACACAGTGGCCCCCAGACCCACCATTACATTTTGGGCCCACAAAGTGGCCTGGTGGGGATCCACACAGCGAGACCTTGGGGACATCACCATTGGAGCACCCCCTTGCCTCGCCCCGTGCCTCCATGTTCAAGATGAGGTCAGTGGCAGAGACACCTGGCTGTGTTGGCAGGGAGGGGACAGATAGACATCCACTGGGGGGACAGCTGGGCCCCAGGGAGGCTCCCTGCACTGTCCCCTCCTGGTCACAGGGACCTCGTGCTCCACCCAGCCCTTCTCATGCTCCAAGAGTCAGTTCTGGGCTCACCTCGAGGGCTGTGAGGCCTGGAGCCGGACAAGCTTTGACCCAGGCTGCGTATTGGAGGTTACTCAAACCTGAGCCCCGAGACTTGGCCCATCAGTCCAGGTGAAGGCGCTGGCCATTGTGGGCTCCAGACTTCCTCACAGCCGGCTCTCTTGGGCTTGGCAGGTCTGCAAAGGGCTGCGGGCCTCGGGGCCCAGACGTGATGAGCCCGGCTATGATAGCCCTCTCCAACAAGCTGAAGCTGAAGCGCCAGCTGGAATACGAGGAGCGAGCCTTCCAGGACTCAAGTGGGGTGAGCTGACACACCATGCTGGGCACTCCATGCTGAGAGCCTGTCCCCCAGGGTGGCCCTGGAAAGTCTCTCCTTAACACCTGTCTTTCTCCATGCAGGGGGACCCTCCAGGCAGCCACAGTTCACACTTGATGTGGAAACGCATGAAGCGTCTCCGGGCCGGGCCTGGTCCTTTGGTGCCTGACAAGCCCTTGAGAAATGTCCACGTCTCCACAGGTGAGGGGCCCTGGGTTCTGTGTAGGCCCAGGCTCTAGGAAGCCATTCAGCTTTCTCCCCTCACTTGCTCCCGGTGCCTGTGAGAATGGGCAGAAAATGTCTGGCATCTAAAGCCTTTCCCCTCTGTCAGATGACACCACACTCACTCTCCCACCTTGATCTTTCAGAGGAGTTCAACAAAAACCTCCTAAGGGGCCTGGGCCAGCCCCTGCGGCACCTGCCACCTCCACAGCCACCGTCTGCTGTAAGCCCAGGGGAGAACGCGAAGAGTGGGTTCCCCCCACAGTGCTATGCTGCCTCATACCAGGACTACAGCCTGCCATCCACTCACAAGGCGTCAGGTAGGTGCTCGGGAGCCGGGAGCCTTGCAGGAGCTGAGTTTAGCAGGATAATGGAGACAGATACCCACACAGAACATGATTTAATATTTGGAAAAGTTCCAAAACTTAAAACACTTGCCTTCATAGAGTCTCAACTGTCCCTAGGTGCTATACGAAGTGCTAGGTGCTGAGTTTCCCAAGGCTTGGGGTCAGCAGAGGGCAGTACTTGGCTTGTCCAAGGATCCCCTTCGCAGGTCTAGGTCCCTGAGTGGGTGGGTATAAGACATGACTAGAAATGTGAGAACACCTAACACAGACTCAGACTGCAGAAACTCAAAGCTGGAATCAATCCAAGAGAGCGACCGTTTGTTTGGCTTCCTGTCCGTGAGCCCCACTCTGTTGGGTGACCAAAGGCTCAGGACTGATGGGAGCATGGCTTTAGAGGAAAAGGGACCACCAAGGTGTTAAGGAACCAGAGGCCAAAGCATGTCAGGGATTGTTGAAGAAAACATTCGGCAGGAAGGGGAAGAACGCAGGGACCTAGGGACAGACACCACAAGATGGCAGTTCGAGGCTCCAAGTCTTTGCAAGGAGCCCGGCAGGAACCAGCTCCCCTCCGGGGCTTCAGAGACCTGGGAGCTCCAGAGCCCACAGCTTTTCCTGTTTTTCACATTGCTGTGTAGTTGGGCAGAAGCTAAGCAGAAACTGTACTGCTAGGAGTGGAGTCTGGGGCTCAGGCAGAGACCACTCAACTGCTGAGCTCTGGCTTCTTAGCATTCAGCTAAGTCACCAAGAAGTACATGCAAAACACAGACAACTTCAGGGAAAAGTGTCTGGCACTAGCATAATGTCTAGTTTGAGGGAAAACAAAACAAAATCAAACCTACCAGATCCTTGTCTGCAGCAGTACAGTTTAGGGAGGGTTATAGTTTTGTGCTCAGAACTGCTGTTGGCCAGTGGGACTGTGGCCCAGCTAGGAAGTCTAAACGAGTGATTTTCATATCCTGCACTAAGCGGGTCGACTGACATATTTCTGTGTCCTGTAGCTAGCATCGTTCCCCTCTGAACTCCACAAGCTTCCTCTACTCTCATCTTTTCAACTCAGATCATTTCTGACTGAATAAGAGATGTGGGCATATCAGCGAGTACCAGTGGATGTCATGCTGGTGTCTAGCAACAGAAGTGCAGACCAGGGTGGGGGCAGGAAGGTAGGGCCCATGAGGAGGAGGGTCCGCAGAGGAGGGCGGGAAAGCAGCACCTGAGTGCAGAGTGACAGGCACAGGGCCTCTGAGAAGGACCCATGCGCATGTGCATGCCCATGTGTGTACATACATGTATGCAGAGGTGCTAGGGTGTTCCCAATTCCCTTTCTCCCATGCTGCAAGTACACAACTATGTGATCTGCAACCCCAGGCCATTGCCAGGCTCTTCCTGGAATCTCTCTCTCTCTCTTGGGTCAGGTAGTCCTGAGGGCAGCCTCTGCTCCGTCTGCCCCCTTTCTTTGGGTCTTGGCCCTGCTGCGATGGGGATGAAGGAAGATTCATTCTCCACTGGGACCAAACTGGGGAATAAATAGATCATGAGAAAGACGGCAGTGAAAGGACTGAGGGAATTTGGGGCTGCTCTACCCGGCCCCACTAACCTAAAAATGAAACCGCCTCTTTCTTTCCACATAGACCTTTGCCAGTGGTTGATCCAAGCCTCTTTTCTTTCAGGCATAGCAAGCCGGCTGCTTGGGCCCTCATTCGAGCCCTACCTGCTGCCCGAACTGACCAGATATGACTGTGAGGTGAACGTCCCTGTGCCAGGAAGCTCCACGCTCCTGCAGGGCGGGGACCTCCTCAGAGCCCTGGACCAGGCCACCTGAGCAAGGACCTTGCGCCGGGCACTCCCGCCGACGCTGTCCCACTGGCTTCACTCTTTAGATCTGTTTTTGCAACTAGGTATTTCTAACACCAGCATACTCTTTACAAGATGTACTTACCTGGCCAATTTGCCCAAATCACCAAGCAGTGGCCTTTTTTCTGAGATGCTCACTTAATCATCTTTATTTTTAAAATACACAGTTGTTTTACCTGCTATGTTTTGCTGTCAATGAAAATGTTCTTCAGTTTTCTAAGTTCCTCCCTCCCCACCTTCGATGACTTCTAATTTATATTGCCCGGAGTTTTCTCTCTCACACATCCAAACCATCCATACTAACAAGCCTGGGATACGTTTGCTCTCCAGTAAGGAAAGCTTTGGCTTCATTTAGCTAAGATTTTTTTGTTCTTGTTGTTGCCAAAGAAATACACAAGGGTTTTGCTTTCTAGACTTGATTTGTGGCTTTTCTCTCTCAAAGACTTTCTCCTTTGCTTTCTAAAAACTCATCACCATATTGTAAATTTCACTTTGATGTTGTTCTTGTTGAAGGTGACTCTTTGCTCTAATTTTGATATGACTTATGGGGAAAAAGGCAATGTGAAGGGTGAACTCCAGTGTATACCTGTGAAAGTTGCGCAGTTTGGCTTTTCCTGAGCTATTTGGTGCCCCCCCCCATTGGGTGGAATTTTTTTATTATTATTATTCAAAAGCATAACTGAGTTTTTTAAAGGAAAATTTATATCTGGGTTAAGTGTTTATCATATATATGGGTACTTTGTAATATCTAAAAACTTAGAAATGGAATCCTGCTCACAAGATCACTTTTAAGATCTTTCTGAAGCTGTTAATTTTTTTCTTCTGTCCAGAACTGTACCGTACTCCCATGGGCCTGTACTAACACTGCTCACACTCACCGTCTGCAGGCTTTGGGCTTTTGTTATGCTGTAGGTGTCACAAACAATCCAAGTGGGAGCGTTGCGAGCTACCTTCTCCTCCTGTTCTCTGTGTGTCGCCTACGGATGTATGTAATATTAGTGCTGCCAAGAGGTTCCGCTAGCACGTCAGGGGCAGGGCGGAGAGAATGCTAAGGGAGAGGAGCTGCTTTAGCTTTCCTTCCGGTGATGTTGCCAGCCCCGAGGTGCACTGAGCTGTGTGACTGCATTAGTTGCTCATGTAGCACATTTGGACATTTCCAGAACTACCATGTAATGATTTTGATGGGAATTCAAGAAAGCAAGTGAGGCTTCAGAGATGATCTGGCCCACGTCCTCCTAAGCTCGTGACCTTGGAGCCACATTGAGAGAGGGTGCCAAATGGAGGCTTGAGGGTCCTGACCAGTCCTGTGTCCCTCCCGCAGCCTCGGGGGCAGACAGCCCTACAAGGCCATGGTGCAGTGCCCCCTGCTGGTAGGCAGCCCTCCAGGGCTAGGGCCCAACCTCAGGCCTTCTCTGAGATGTCTGTCACATGAAGTGACATGTATAGGTAGGAAGCACTGAAAATAGTGTTCCCAGAGCACTTTGTAACTCACTGGGTAAGAGGGACGACACCTTTTGGTTTTTAAATACCAGTCAACATGGAACTTTTCTGTCATGGGTATACTAAGAAGTTGCTGAACACATACAGAGTACATCAGGCCAAGAATTTGGTAAGCCCAGACGGACTTACTGCCAAAACCAAAAATTAACTTTCAAAAGAAATTTAAGTTCCATGAGAAAAAAATTACATAATTACTGTGTTGCCTAAAGCTTCCATTAGCAGCACAGTGGGCCTGCCATGCAGCGGCAGGACTTGAAGGGTTACGGACACATGATCAGTGGTGTTTGATTTCCTGGGTGTGTTGTCTCAGCATTCAGGGCATTTTACCCTTGCAGTTTGACTAAAACACTCTGAAAAATATTCCAAGCTTCATATTAATCTTACCTGTCAACATAACAACTTCATGAACATTATTATATTGTTGAATTCCTACTGACAACATTATAACTGTATGGGAGCTTAACTTTATAAGGAAATGTATTTTGACACTGATATCTTATTAAAGTATTCTGATCCTATCATTGCTGGTGGCTCTTATTTCCTATGGGTTTGTCACAGGCTGTACCAATAGAAAGCAGAGTATTTAGTAAATAGTTTTCAGAATGTGGACATTGGCACTGGCCTTGGTGAGACAGCTGGGCCAGCTAATAGGAACCCTGGTGAAGAAAGGAAAGAGTGCTATTAATGGGCCGGGGACTTAGCTCAGTGATTCCAGCGCCTGTCTTGCAAGCGCAAGGGCCTGGGTTCGATCCCCAGTAACCACATAACAATACTGGGCGTGGAGACACGCCCACCAGCAATCAATACCACATACCACAGTGCTGGGCATGGTGGCTCATGCCTGTCATCCCAGCACTCGGGAGGCAGAGGCAGGAGGATTGCTGTGATGTGAGTTGGAGGCTGAGCTCAGGGCCAGCCTGAACTACAAAGCGAGACCCTGTCTCAAAAAAAAAAAAAGAGTGTTATTAATACTCTACAGCTACATTTCTGCAGGTATTTTTCCCTGCCACAGGGCCCTTATCAGGACCCTATGTAGAACTCAAGGACAGAAATCTTGGTCTCTGCCCTCAGAAGGCTACACCGGGCAGCGTGTGAGCCATGCTGGGGTGGGTGTGTGCCCAGCTGCTGTGTGGAGGTGCCCCAGGGAAAGGGCAGCCTGCACTTCCACAGTCAGAAAAGACTGCAGCTCGGAGGTGCCCAGGCTTGAGCAGAGCTGTCCCGGAAAGAACATGACTGGGAAGAGCAAAGACAGCCTCGACCCCAGAGAGAGCACCGTGAAAGCCCAGCACTGGTCCTTGGCCTACTTAGCTCACTTGGGCCGAAGCAATGCTTCAAGCACTCATTTTCCAGTTGAATTTGAAGATTCATACCTATAAGTGACTTACACAAGGTCCTGGGCATTTACAGGAGAAAAACACCTGGAACTTAGTCCCAGCCAGTGCTTTTCTCCTCTCATGTCCTCTGTATTTTATGAGGACTCTGCTTTTGATGTTTACTTACACTTCTGACCTCTTTTCTTCCCCATATGGGTGCCTGAACCCTCTTGGCTCTGCCAGACTTCCACTTTTGCCTTCCATGTTGGACTCCAAGAAAATATCATCTCTTCTTTTCTCGCTGCTTCTTCTTTTTTTGCAGTACCTGGGATTGAACTGATGACCTTGCATTTGCAAGGCCCGTGCAGTGCCAGTGAGCTAAATCCCTGCCCACCTGTTCTTTTCTAAAACTCTTCTGAACTGACACATCTTAGCCTGCCTTCAAAGGCAGTTTCCTCAGAGCATGGGCAAGTTCAGGACTCAAGCCTTGAAGGGTGTTATCCCAGCCCCCAGCAATTTCAGGGAGCATATGGGGTCTTTAGTGCTGTCCTGGGCCAAACTGACTTTCCCCAAAACCAAGACTGTGATGCTGCCCTCCAATCCCTACGGATAGGGCACAGCTCAAGTTTTTGCCTCCAAGTTCAGCAAGAAGGGACACAGCAAAGCCATTGTTCCTACTGAATTAAATGTACTTAGGCTGCCCAGTTTTTCAAGCACCAGACACAGGACCCACAGCAGCCTCATTTTTATTCTTTTTCAAGCAATCCAGTGGTGACTGGATTAAATGTACCTGACTTTGTATTTTGTTTTTCAAAATGTTGGAGTAGAAATGGCCAACTCCTGACCCCTGCCCATCTTCTGCTCTTTGTGGTAAACAACTTTTACTGGGAAGCCTGTATTGAGATCGGTCAGGTTACTATGGCCTCTCTTCTTCTGAGACAGGGATGGCCTAGGGTTAGCAAGATAGCACTCACTGGATACACCGTCTTAGGCTGACTCATGGTGCTCTGAGGGGCCAAGGAACACCACAGCCAACCCCATCACTTAACTTTTCAACTCTTAATTTTAGAGATCAGGAAAAGGACCAGGGGAAAACAGAGGCTTGTCTGTAGTCACACAAAGTGGCAGGGCTGACGCTGGGTATCATGGGTCGGAGGTGAACTCGCAGGACAGGCGCTCCCTGGCTCTCCCCGGCTCTCCCCCGGGCAGTGCCAGTCTCTCCCCAAGCAGTCAGGCCTGCTGCCAGTGAGCCTCTGTCCCCGCCTCTAGGTCTCCATCCTGGCGTGGAGACTTCCCTCAGGATAATTTCAGTTCTCTAAAATGGTTACGGTCCAACAGTCCAAAACATTCCAGCGAACCCAGTAACCCCCGTAGGAACTGACTGTCCTCTCGGTGACCTTGGTAAAGTTTTAATTACTTTGCTTTCAGATTTATTCCTCATCCCACCCAGGACCCAGGAGAAGAGGGATTCTAAGTGTGCCCCCGATCCACCTAATGCACACATACACACACTCCAAAGTAGCACTTCTCCAGTTATGTCTGATCTTTCTCTCCAAAAGTTTAACAGCTAGTAGAGGCCACAAAAAAGAGCCCATCTTGAGTGACTTAGACCCTGTATGAGATGGTGTGGCCCAAGCAAGCTTGGGGCTCAGCTTTCTTACAGATGGATCTTCGGCTCCATTGCCCCCAGATGTGCACTTGGGCCAAGAGTCCTATTGTGGATTCAAAAATCATCCACACTTACAGATGCAAATGAGACAACCAATCCCAGTGTTTTGGGGTGGAGTTCAGCACTTGGAAGGGTCCAGAGGTAGTCAGAAGCCATCAGCCTGCGTCTTAGAAAAGAACTAGAGGTAGGGAAGGAAAGAGGTAAGGCCAAAGATGTGTACCAGAGAGACAAAGGAGCAAGATCACTATTGCAACAAATGCAGCTGATCCTGGGGAGCAAGCAGGACAGGGCTGGCACTGCAGCTCCCTATCAGGGTCCCCTCTACAGCCCACAATACAAGTCTCAGGTCAGAAGGTCACGGGTTCAAATCCTAGCTGTGATGTGGGAGCCTATGCCAGCCATTCTGTCTGGTGAGCCAGAAAATACTTTCTACCTTAAGGCTAAGGGTGGAAACTGGGAATCAGAGGAGATTAGAAGAACAGAAATCCTGAGATGTAAGGAAATATGCCTCTAAAAGGAGAAAACAAATGGTAGAGGTGCTAAGATAGAGCCTGGAGCCACCCAAAAAGCGGTGGAAGTCACAAAGAAGAGCCTCCGGTATACAGGAAGTTTAGTACCCCAAAGGCCAAGAGAGCAGTGCTTCTGGAAGAAAAGAATCAGCTGGCCACACACTAAACAAAAGGGAGTGACAGGGAGAAAAAATTAACTCTGGGATTTGCTAACCTAAGTCATCCTTGACCCTGAGTGGGGAGTGAGGCGTGTATATTGATTGTGGATTGGGAAATGAGCTGGCTGGGACAGGGAAACAGATACACAATAGCGCTTTCCTTCTCAAACATGAGTTGGGGGAATTTGTGAGTCTGTTTTTAATATTTAATAAACTTTCACTTTAGAATAGTTTTAGCTTATGAGAATATTATAGAGAATTCCCTGCACCCAGTCTCCCCCATTATCAGCATTGCTGCGGTACATGTCACAACTGATGAGCTAAGAACTGTACGTTTTTATTCAAATTCTCTACTCAGATTTCCTTAGTTTTCACCCAGTTTCCTCCTTCTCCTTTTTTTCTTTCCCTTCCCTCAACCATATTGCCCTTAGCCTTTCTGTCTGCCTCAGCTACTCTTAGGCTTTTGGCATTTTTGATGACCTTGACGGTTTCAAAAGAATGGTCAGGTGTTTTGTAGAACATCCTTCAATCTGGATTTATCTGTTGTTTTCCTGGTTCAAGGATCTGGCTTCTGGGAAGGTAATGTATTCTTATCACCTCCTCTCAAGGGTACATTTTATCCACATGACTGGTCACTGGTGATACTGACCTCGATCACTTAGCTGAGGTAGTATTTGACAAGAGAATCTCCTGTTATTGTTTTTTAAGATCATTGATACTTGAGAATGCTTATGATGGGAGAGGGAGAAATTGATGAATACAAGAAAGAGACCACAGCCAGAGTAAGTTGTTGAAAAGGTAGGATGGGCACAGATGGAATCTGGTGTTTCACAGGGCACCAGCTTTCTAATGGCATGGTCAGGACACTTTTCTAAGATGGGGACTCAGAGAACAAAGGATGTGGTCACTCATCCTGGCAAGATGATAAGCAAATTCCACTCCAAATGCTTCTATCCCTCCATGATGTATGAAGCAAAACCATTAGCGAGTGACATGAAGGCTGACATAAATAGGAAACAGTTCTTTTAGAAGGTCGGGTTGGTGATCAATATTGGAAGCTCAGATAAGATTTGAGGCTATAATGGATGCATTGTCAGAGTTAGCATTTTTTTTTTTCTAATATGAAATAGGAGGAATGGGTGAGTGTACCAGGTTGAGGTTCATCCAGAAGGATATTTGAGGGACTTGGGAATAGTCAAAGCACACAGGCCACGTAATGGACCATGAAAACTAAGCTGTCTGAGAAGGAAAGAACAGGAATGAAGAGATTGATGGTCAATGAAAGAACTGTAGGTTCAGGGACTGGGGGGTTTCAGTGGGGTCGAAGGATGGTCTGAATGATGTTAGAGAAAGGGAATATGATAGGGAGCAGCTGTCAAGGGGAGGACACTTATAATCACATATTCTGACCACAGGACCCAGTAATATGACTTTTAGGTATTTTTCCTGAAGAAGTAAAAATTCTATATTCGTAGGATATCTGCAAACAAATTATTTTCCATAATCACCAACAATCAAAAGTAACCCAAATGTTCAACAAGATTACAGATAAAAACTCAACAATAAAACTTAACACACTTGATTTGAGCAACCTGGACGAATTCCCAAGGTATTACATTGAGTGAAGGAAGCCAGTACCAAAAAAGTACACTCTATTTAGTTCCATTTCTATGACAGGCTGTAAAGCAAAAATATGAGAAGAAAGGACAGAGCATTGCTTTCTAAAGGGGTTAAGAGTGTGTGAATGTTTGGATTCAGAAGGGCACATGAGCAAGTTCTTCGGAGGATTAGAATTTTTCTGTGTTGCATATGGTGGTGGTGGTGATGTACGTACTGTAAAATTTATAGCACAGTTCATCAAGCGAAAGAGGGTTAGCACATGTGAACTTAATGTGCTTAAACTGAAAGGAAACATTGAGGTTTCAGAGGTGGCTGAAATGAAACAGAGGAGGAGGTATGAGGAAGTGCGGGCCGGAGGCTGTCTGTAGGTGACCAGGTGGGGGTTGAAGCCAGTGAGAGCAGAGGTGGGGAGGACTGAATCTCTGGAGGACGGTGACTAAGGCCAGTTGACTGCTCTGTAGAGAAACCAGAGTTTGGTGATATGAGAGGAAGAAGAGAAGTGATCAGGAAGCATGACAGGAAGCAAGAAAGACCCTCCACCCCCAGGCCTGCCTGTGGGAAGGAGAAGCCAGGGCCCCAGGTACAGAGCCAGCCGGACTGCATTACAGAAGAGGCGAAGACACACTCAGCAAGAGGCTGCAGGCAGCAGGGCCAGGGAGGAACTGGGGGGGGCAGGGAGAGCAGGGCGGGGCCTGGGCCAGGCAGTGACTCAGGGCCCAGAAGGTTTGGTCTGTGCTAATGGCAGAAATAAAAGGATTCACAAGACCATCAGATCGCTGTGGGTTTCAGAGGATCGGGCAGGAGGCTGGAGCTGTCCTCTGTTGCTCTTCAGGCCTTTGACTGGGCCTGTGTGACCTCCGGAGTACAGTGGGCTCAGGTTCTCTCTTTGCTTGCCGAAGGCAGGCCTTAGAGTTTGGGGGATGGCTCCCTCCTGATCCTCTTCCCTGATCATTGGCAACCCAGCCCATATAGCAACAGAAAAGAAAGACGGCTGCCCTGCCATTGGAAGACTCATTTGGCCTCAAACAAAGGACATTTCCCAGCTCTCATTAGCCCTGCTTAGGGAGGGCAGCTGAGCGTGAACATTGACATGGTATGGAGGCCTGGCTGCAAATCCGGGTGGGCCTCCAGCTAAGCCACAAATCTAGACCAGGATGACAACTCAGACTGGGTTGGTTGGCCTAGATGGTTTTGGGCCTCCACGATCCTCGTGTCCACTTAAAAGTCTGGACTATTCACTATGCTTGCTGGGCTGGCCTGTGCTTTCGGGGCACCATTGCCTCTAGCCCACCTGCCCAGACCAGTCCTGAGGTTTGCTACACTCTGTGACGTCCCTAGCACTCATCCTGGGTGGCTCACTCTTAACTGAAGAAAATTGCAAATTTGACTTCCAAGATGCTTCTCTGGAGTCTTCTTTCAGGAGCCCTCTTAGGGCAACTTCTAACAGAAACTACAAGACATGGTCTCACCTCAAAGCTAAGCATCCTTTTTAGAGATCCTCCATGCATTCCAGGTAGAAACATCCCCTTGTGTCCTCCTTCCTTTGCTTCTCTGCAAGCAGAGAGGTACCTGGAGTGCAGCTGGGGTGGATGAAGAAGAAGTAGGAGACTCAGATCAGAGCACAGAAAGCAGGGCAGAAGCGGTGGAATTTGTTGACCATACTAAGCCTTTCCAGAGGTCATCGGTTCCTTACAATAGTCCTATGAGCTCAGAGGATCATAGTTATCCTCATTTGGAGATGAAGAACCAAGGTAGAAATACAGTTAGGAAGCAGCCCCCTTGCAGAGAGATGTGCAATTTCTGAAGAATATGTGGTACTCATTTGTGTATTAAATCATAATAAGGTCACCCTGAACTGTGTTGAAGAACAATATGGAACAAAAAGGACCTGATAATCTCCCATTATGGCTTAGGCAGTCACTGCGATAAGAAAGATGACTAAAACAGTGAGGAGGCTCAACTATGTCACAAAAGTTAACCAGGGGAGCTGTGGAAGTTTTCCTTGGAGAAATAAGATTTGAGAGGGTGCAGAAGCACAGCAAGTAGTTTTTCTGCTTGGCCTCCAGAATGTTCAACAAGATTACAGATAAAAACTCAACAATAAAAGTTAACAGGAAAACGGAGCTCAGCTCCAAGTGAGTGTGCACCAGAGGAGCCCAGGCCTTCCCGAGGCTCAGGTACGGTGCACTTAGCATGACTGGATGTAGTGTCTGTCCTCAGACCACCAAGGGCTGCTGTGTAGTACATGGTGGTTTCTGCAGGGCCTCTCAAAGGTAGAAACTATCATCTCCAACTCCGCACAGGTCTTTGAGTAACAATGCCTGGCCTCCAGACACAGAGAGTCCCACAGGCCCAGAAAGAACAGTAAGGTACTGCCTCTGCCCCGGAAGTGTGGGCTGAAGTAACTACACAAACTAGGATCACTTTTGATTTTAAAATGTTCCTCTTCAACATAGGTTTTAGGCAGCCTGGTCTCAAAGAATTACTTTTTCTCTTTGAAAGATACAAGTGAATACATCTAGAATTGATAGTAAAGAAAAAAACCACTTGGGTCCGATTGCTGTGGAGAGCCCTGAAGAGTTTACGCTAGACGCAGGCATAAACTCTCAGTGGTGCAGCATTTTGAGCTTGTCCTCCAGGTGAGAACGCTGTGGTTCCAGACAGACCACTGGGGGAAACACTTGGCTCACACCTCGAGAGACTGCGTGGTGAAGAAACACTCCCCCACATGCCCTGCTCTAGGGGTTGAACCCGGGACCTTCACACTGAGCTTTCTCCCTTTTCAGTGTTTGAGGATGAGTCTCACTAAATTGCCCCGCCTGGGCTCAAACTTGAATCCTCTTGCCTCAGCCTCCCAGGGTGCTGGGATCACAGGCATGAACTACTACAGCTACTGAAAACATGGCGTTAAACAGCAACTAAGCCCAGCAAGTTGTTTACTTCCTGAGAGAAATGCAGCGACAGATTTCCTGAGGAAATATCTGATCCACAACTCCTTCCTCATCATTTTTCAGGGACACATGGCCATTCCTGGAATGGTCTGTCAGCACAGTTACCTCATTCAGGAGTAGATCTGGATCATGATGTGATAAAAAGTGGTAATTTACCTGTTTGGCTCTTTCTACCCAAAACCTATGATCGGCCGTCTAATCAGGAGAAAACGGGTAGGCAAGTCGTAACAGAGGAGCCTTCTTTACACTAACCTCAGCACACCACCTCAGAGCTGCCAAGGGCACCAGAACAAGGAATCTGAGAGACTGCCTCAGTCCAGAAGAGTCTGAAGAGGGGCCGGGGATTTAGAGCTCAAGTGGTATTGTGCCTGCCTTAGCAGCCCAAGGGCCCAAGTTCAATCACCAGTACTGTAAAAAAAAGTCAAAAGAGACATGACAACTATAAGGTGGGATTTTAAGGTGCTGAAATAGGAAAAAGAATGTTGATTAAAAACTAAGGAAATCTGAATAAAGTATGAGTTTAGTTTAAAAAGATTTTAAATATTGGTTCATTAAAACATATATGATATTAATGTACAATGTTAACAGGAAAAGTGGAAGTTAAATATGTGGTAATTTTCTGTATTATAATTTTCCTAAAATCTAAAGTTGTTCTAAGAAAGGAAGTTCATTTTAAAAATGATTTCTGATAAAAATACAGGAAGTGTAGAGTAAAGAAAAAGGGTATATAAATGAGTAAACTTAAGAGAATATTGATTGTTAAAACAATGATAATAGTCATGAAGTTTAAAATAAATGTAAAAGGGCAGAGGATATGGCTCAGTGGTCCTGGCATCTGCTTGCCAAGCACAAGGTCGTGAGTTCAATCCCCGGTACCACATATCCCAATGCCAGGCGTGGTAGCGCATGCCTGTAATCCCAGCACTGTGAGTTTGAAGCTAGCCTGGGCCCCACAGTGAGTTCAGGGCCAGCCTGAACTACAAAGTAAGACCTAGCCTCAAAAAAAACTAGAAAAATAAAATTTAATTTAAAAATTAAATAAAATAAATGCAAAATTAGCTCATGTGAGGAAGGAGCAAAGGTGGAATAAATATACTTAAACCACTTTTGGTCATCACGTCATCTAGAAAGTTCTAAGTGATAAATTCCTCAGTGGTGTTGGACTTTAATAAGTCAAAGATGCATATTGTAATTATTAGGATGACCACAAGAAGAAATGTAAAGTAATATTATGTAAGTAAGAGAGTTAAGAGACTAGTGAAATAGAATTTATAAAAAATATCTGATTATTCCAGAAGGCAAGAAAAGAGATCCAAGGGGAGTTAAAATAGGGAGGAAACAAACAAGCCAGAAAAAGCTGCTAAACTTAAATCTGATATATTAGCAATTATAAAAGTATAAGTAGGTTAATTCCACTAAATGGAAAATATCATACTAGATTAAAAATAAATATTGTCTACACAGCAGATATGCTTTATAAATATATGCTTTATATATATATATAAATATATATCTAAATATATGCTTTATAAATATATGCTTTATAAATAAGGTACAAATGGTGAAAGTAAAGGGATGAACAGGGTACCTCCTGAAGAAGCAAGGGGTGTAGCATATTAATATCCAATATACAAGCTCTCAGGAAGAAGCGCAAAGATAAAGAATGACACTTCGTGGTCATACTTCCAAGACCATTAGACAGACTCCATGCAATTCCACTCAAAATACCAATAGCAGACCCCATTGAACTGGAGAAAACAAATCTAAAATTCATATGGAACCAGAAAAGAACTAGAATAGAAGTAGTTCTGGGCAACAAGGGCAAAGCCAGGGGTATCACAGCCCTCGATTTGAAGTCATATTACAAATCTACTGGGATAAAAACAAACTGGTACTGGCAAGAAAAACAGACCTAAGGATCAGTGGAACAGAAGAGAGGATGGAAGAGAATAGAAGATCCAGAAACAACTCCAAGTACATTCAACGACTTTATCTTTGACAAAGGGGCCAAACACCTTTATTAAAAGAAAGACTCATTACCAAATAGTACTGGACAAACTGGCTTTCCCCATGTGGAAGATTAAACCGAGACCCATATTTCTCACTGTCCACTAAATTAAAATTGAAATGGATCAAAGATCTAAAGAGAAACATAATCTGCTGGAAAACAGAGGAGGTAAAACTTGCAAACATAGGTGTAGGCAAAGTCTTCATGAAAAAGCCCTAATCGCACAGGAAATATCACAATGAATCAACAGCTGTGATCTCATCACATTAAAAAGCTTTTGTACAGCAAAAGAAACCACCAACAGGATGAAGAGACAGCCCACAAAATAGAAAAAAATTTTACCATCTACTCCTTGAAGAACTAATTATCTAGGATATATAAAGAAAGCTGGGCATGGTGGCACATGCCTGCAATTCCAGCACTCAAGAGGCTGAGGCAGGAAGATTGCTATGAGTTCAAGGCCAGCCTGGGCTACATAGCAAGACCCTGTCCCCCCTCCCAAAAATATGTATATATAAAGAACTCAAAAAATATATATCAGATCCCCCAAGTTTAAAGACCCAATCCAAAAATGGACATCAGAAATAAACAGACACTTCCAGATGCAGTACAAACAGCAAATAAATATATGAAAAAATGTTCACCATCTGCAGTCATTCAAAAATGCAAATTAAAATACTGAGATTCCATCTCACTCCAGAAAGAATAACTGTCATCAGGAAATCAACCAATAACAAATGCTGGCAAGGTTTGAGAAAAAAAAGAGGTGAAGTATAAATTGGAGTAATCTCTATGGAAATCAGTCCTCAAAAAACTTAAAGATTTCACTTGACCCAGCTATTCCCCTTCTAGGTATCTTCCTGAAAGAGTTAAAAGTATCATAGCACAGCAGTTGTGCACACCCATGTTTACAGCAATATTACAATTTGTAATACTCAAATTTTGGAAACACCCTAGAAGCCTATCAGTGGATGAGCAGGTAAAGAAAAAGTGTTTTTTATATAAGGGAGTACTACTCTGCCACAAAGAAAAATAAACAAGACATTGTTAGGTGATGGGTGCACCTTGAGACTATACTTTTAAACAAAATAAATTAGACAGGGATATATTTAAATATTACATTGTTCTTCTTGTATGAAATATCCAACGTATAAATGATTAAAGTGAATGATACATATTGAGAAGTAGAAAAAGCTTCTCAAGTGGGGAGAGGAACAAGGCGGAGGGAAAGGGAAGGAGTGGAAAAGGAAAAAAGAAAAAAATGGAATTTAAAAATGGAAACAAGGGCCAGGGATTTAGGTCAGTGGTTCCGGTGACTGCCTTGCAAGTGCAAGGGCCTGGGTTCGATCCGCTAACTACATACAACAAGGTAGGGCATGGAGACTCACACCCAGCAGCAATCAGTACCACATACCACAGTGCAGGGCGTGGTGGCTCACACCTGTTATCCCAGCACTTGGGAGGCAGAGGCAGGAGGATTTCTGTGAGTTCCAGGCTCACCTGGGCTACATTGTGAGCTCAGGGTCAGCCTGAACTACAAAGTGAGACCCTGTCTAAAAAAAAAAAAAAAGAAAAAAAAATGGAAACAAAGCTTTTGTAAATGGGGAAGGGACTAGGTATTGAAGTTTAGGGAGGGAAATGGTAAAAAAGAAAAATTAAGATATGGTATATACAGATACAAATTCACTGTGGTCAATGTGATCAATATGTATGACAAATATATACTAATAAATGAGATTTCATAATTATAAAAGGATCAATATGGCTGCAACTTATTCTAACATTTTTTCTGTTTCTAATAAATCTCAGAAATTCATACAACAAAGAAAAATTTTACAATCTATAATCATAATAGATTTTAAGACACTTTGCTCAGTGACTGTTAAACAAGTAGGAAAAGTCAATCTGTGTCAAGAAACCAAAAAGACACTGTGAAATGGGACAGAATATTTGCAAATAAAATATAAGATAAAGGACTAATATCTGGAATGTCTATTATGGCTTCTGTCTAGATGTCCCCCCAGTCTCATGTGGTCAGGGTGGGGCTTGTCAGAGGTGGCTGTACCTAGAGTGTGTGATGCTAGGATCAAAGGTGTATTATTATTACTGAATTAGTCCATCGATTGGCTTGGCACACTGATGGGCAGAATTAGCGGTGCCTCAACCTGGGTGTAAGTGCTATACACCCTAAGGGTAGGTAGCCTGGATAAAAAATAAGACGGCCGCTGTGCCACTGCTTGCTGCGTGCTGCTCTCGTTGTCTTCTGCCTGCCATGAACTGTCTCTCCTCTGAGATGTCCCTCTGCCCTGTCACCCTGTCTTGGAACCAGCTGATTATGGACTGAAACCTCTCCAAACTTTATGCTGAGATAAACCTTTCCTTCTTTAACTTTGGATGTCAGGTATTTTGTCTCAGCTGCAAGAACAGTAACAAAACCACAACCCAACAATTAAAAGGGCAATAATCCCTTTAAAAGTAACTCAATTAAGGGGCCAGGGAGTTAGCTCGGTGGTTCCGGCCCCTGTCTTGCAAGCACAAGGACCCGGGTTCGATCCCTGGCAACCACATAGCATTACTGGGCATGGAGACTCATGCTCAGCAGCAACCAGTACCACATAGCACAGTGCCGGGCGTGGTGGCTCATGCCTGTAATCCCAGCACTCGGGAGGCAGAGGCAGGAGGATTGCTGTGATGTGAGTCGGAGGCTGAGCTCAGGGCCAGCCTGAACCACAAAAGCAAGACCCTGTCTCAAAAAACCTAAAAAAAAAAAAAAAAAAAAAAGTAACTCAATTAAAATAACTCAACTAAAATTTTTTAAATTGAATAAATATTTCTCCAAAGAAGAAAAGCAAATAGTAAACATACAAAAAAATGCCACATGTCACTAGTCCTTAGAGAAATGCAAATCAAAGCCACAATGACATGTCTTTTCATGTACCACTAGAACACCCAAAATCGAATGAATAATAATACCTGTTGGTGAGGATGAGGCAAAACCTGAGCCCTCCTACCCTGCTGGTGAGGTTGTGAAGGGTTACAGGCTTTGGAAAACAACCTGGCAGACCCTCAGTGAGTAAATCCAGGGCCACCATGTGATCCTGAGATTCTCCTCCTAGGTACACCTGAGACAACACGGGTCATACGTTCACACAAATACTTTTACATACACATTTATAGCATTTTTATGCGTAAGTTCCAAAAAGTGAAAATAACCCAAATATCCATCCCCTGATGAATAAGTTTAAAAATGTGATGTATCCACACAAGGGAATATTGTTCCCCCACAAAGTAATGAAGTATAGATATATACAGCGACCTAGATGTACTGCAAAAATGTGACACTTAGTGAAAGGTACCCAACAGAGAAGGCCATATTTACAATCTTGTTCTTAAGAAATAGTCAGACTGTGTAGATTTTTATACACAGAACATGAACTAGTGGTTGTCAAGGTGTAAACAAAGGAAGAAACGAAGATAGTTTCTCTTTGGGGCTATGCATACGTTCTTGAATTAGAAAATAGTTCTGTTATTTTGTAATTATATTACAAATGATTGAAGTTTAAAGGGTTAATATCATGTAATGTGAATTATATCCGTATAAATACCAAAGTAAATAAGAATATAAAAGATTGAAACACACAATTAAGAAATAAGAACTAATTGGTATGTGCTGCACCCAACAAATGCAGAAAAGACCTTAAGATACCGCTGGGAAAGTCACCAAACAAGGCGGAATATTACAGCACTGGCACTAAGCTAGCTGTAACCCTTTGCAACAGTTTAAAGTGAGCTGGTACATATTCCCAGTCACAGTGAAATTAAGCTAAAAATCAAAAAACCAAACATAGGTTTACAAATTTTCATATGTAGAATTGAAGCAATACACTTTTAAACCCAAGGATCAAATAATTAATAATAATAATAATAATAATAATAATAATAATTAGAAATTACAACATGTTTTAAGCATTTGTAAAATCAATGTATCAAAGCTCCTGGAATTCAGTTAAAACCGTGCTTACAAGGAACATAGTATTAAATAGGAAAATTTGAAACAAATAAAAATGGAGACCAATGGCATAAGTATTTATGTCCAAATGTTAGCAAATAGTAATTAAATATACGAAGGAAGGGGCAAAATCAATGTATATTATATAAATGTCAAAATATAACTCAATATTTAGTATAATTAATACTCACTGAAAAAACGTAAAGAAATAAGTATAAGAGAAAAACAATGAAATGAAAAACAAATACAAACAGACAAAGCCATAGTTTTCTGAAAATATTAATAAAATTAACAGACACCTAACAAGATTCATCAGAAAGAGAGTTAGCCCAAATTACTTACTATGAGGAGCTAAAATTAAAAAGTACATCCCAGCATGATGGCTCACACCTGTAACTTCAGCACTTGGGAGGAGGCAGAGGCAGGAGGACTGCCGTGAGTCTGAGGCTCGCCAGGGCTACATAGTGAGTTCAAGGTCAGCCTGAACTACAAAGCAAGACTCTGTCTCAAAAAACTAAAGAAAAAAAAAGAGAGAGAGATAAGAATAATGCAATCAATATTACATGAAACTAGATGAAATATACTAACTGGAAAGTCAAAGTTATTCAGACTGATACAAGAAGAAATATACAAATATTTCTATATATACTAAGGAAATTGAATTTTTTAAAATAAGACTTTCCCACCAAGAAAACTTCAGTTTTAGATAACTTCAACATTAAATTTACCCAAATGGGAGAAATATCTTTCCATTTCAAATATATTTAAAGAACTTTTTAAAGGAACTCTTTATTATTTGAAATTTTTAAAAAGTTTTCTTAGTGAAAGTTCACAGTATACAATTATTACACCCTTGTGGAGAGTTGATATATGTATCACATTTTAATTCTTTT
>PVIR01007388.1:21530-60287 GCA_004026965.1 Petromus typicus
TTTTTTTTTTTTTAGGTTTTTTGAGACAGGGTCTCGCTTTGTGGTTCAGGCTGGCCCTGAGCTCAGCCTCCAACTCACATCACAATCCTCCTGCCTCTGCCTCCCGAGTGCTGGGATTACAGGCGTGAGCCACCACGCCCGGCACTGTGGTATGTGGTACTGGTTGCTGCTGGGTGTGGGTCTCCACACCAGTATTGTTATGTAGTAACCAGGGAATCGAACCCGGGCCCTTGCGCTTGCAAGACAGGCACTGGAACCACTGAGCTAACTCCCTGGCCCCACATTTAAATTCTTTTTAAATTCCTTTTCCTTCTTCTTTCTTCCTCCCCCAGCTCTTGGTCTCCCCCTTCCATTTTCAAGATCAACCTACTTATTTTTTATCATCTATTTTTACTTTCCTTTTTAATTATAATTTTAGTTTCTCATATAAGAAAAACCATACAATATGTAAGCTTATGTATATGATTTATTTATGATAAATATTATGATCTCAAGTTGCACCCATTTCCCTAAAAGTGGCTCAAGTTTATCCTTCTTTATGGCAGAGTAGTACTCCATTGTGTGTAAATACCACGATCTCTTTATCCATTTATCTGTTAGTAGACATATAAGGCCACTCCAAACTTCCAATATTAAGCTGTTATGAATTCTGCTGCTATAAACATGACTATGAATATAACATTGTAATATGATGTATTTAACCTATACAGAAGATAGCTAGAAAAGGAATAGCTGAGTTGAATGGCATCTCTAGTTTAGTTTGTTGAAGAATCTCCATCCTGATCTCCACAGTAGTTGTACTAGTTCACATTCCCACCAACAATGTAGAAGGGAAAAGAAGGGACTCTTTGAACTCACTTATATACTATTGATTCCAAAGTTAGTATGGCTCATATTAAGAAAGGAAACACAGGAGGCCAGTCTCTCATAAAGAGCAGTTCATATATCTTCAACAAAATACTATCGAATCAAATCATGAGCAAGATGGCTCTATTACAGGAATAAAACATTCAACACAGACTCAGCAATGTTATTTGCCATATTAACAGAATAAAGAAAAAAACCTATTTTAAGAGATATAGGAAAGATATTTAGTAAAATCTGAAATGCATTTTTTAAAACTCACATACTAGAAAGTTCCTAATTTGATAATTATTAAAAACTGACATCAAATATACCTATTCATGAAAAACTTTCCTGAGAGAAACTAGAACGGCATCATCATTTCTATCCAACAATGAGATCGTTTCCCCTGCTCTACTCTCAGTTACCAGACCTCACACACCAATTGGGTTTTCCCCACATGCCAACCAAACAATTCTCCAGAAGACATCAACCAGGCACTTTGTAATTCAATTCATTTCTAACACTCTCTACTGGAGATAGCATCAAATCCCACAGTTTGGGGCATAAGCCCAACGACCGCTCCATTTCACATACCAGTTGCAAGTTATAGTTGTCACCTATACTTCTGACAAATTGACTATAAATTAGAAGTTCCCACAAATACCTTTTTGGGTTTAATTCACTAGAGCAGCCACAAAACTGAGAGACATTGTACCGATGTTTTCCCACTGGTCATAGTGGATGTTACAAAGGATAAGGATAAACAGTCAAGTGGAAGAGAAGCATGGGGTAAGGCATGGAGCAAGGGGTGCGGAGCTTCCACGCCCCTCTGGGGATGCTATCAGTTGTATATGCTCAACTATCTGAAAGTTTTCCAGGTTCTAGGGAGGCATGAATGATTAAACCAATGGCCATCAGCTCCACCCTCAATTCCTCCCACCTTCCTAGAGGTTGGGGGTGGGGCCGAGAGTCCTCATCTCCTAATCCTACCGTGGTCTTTCTGATAGCCAGTCTCCATCCTGAGGCTGTTTAGGGTCCCCCAGCTACCTGTCATCTCATTAGCATGCAAAAGACACTCACTCTGAAAATTTCAAGGTTTTTAGAGACAGGAAAAAGAATGAAGTATATATATGTGTGCATATATTATGTACATACATACATACATATATATGTATATTATATATAGACATACATGTATATATGTATATTATACATAGACATAAATATATATGTATATTATATATTGATATAAAGACAGATAGACATAACCAGTGCAATACACTGAAAAACAGGATTAGAAAGGGAAAACAATGGCATTAATACAGTCTGTGTGATTTTTATATACATATATGATTATATATTTGCAAAAAGATCTTCAGCTCTATTATAACTCACTAGTAAATATAGCAAGATTACTGAATTCAAAAAAGACACAAAAATCAAACACATTTTATATACCAATGGCAAATAATTGGAAAGTTATAATTTCCAAGTGATAGCATATGTTAAATAAATAAATAAAAATAAGAATATATGTGAAAAATATAGCCACAAAACTGAGAAAAATAAAACACCAAAATAAAGGAAGGCCTAGCCTACATTCATGGGCAGGAAGTGAGTATATGTCTAAGATGTCAGTTATCCTCATAGTTAACTACATATTCATCGCAACTCCAAAACACTAATGTTTTAATTTGTATATACTTGTGGTCTGATAACTTTTGTTCTAAAATTCATGTAAAAATATCAAGAGACAAGGGTATTCAAGACAATACTGAAAAAGGCAAAGTTGATCTTAGACAACTGAGTGTCAAAACTTACTTTGAAATTACAATAATTCTGAGAGTATAGTATTGTGTAAGGATAGACAAGTAAACTAGTAGAGCAGGACAAAACAGTCCAGGAATTGACCCATTCCTTCCTGGATGGACACTCTCTATATGACACATGCAGACTTATCAAAAACCACACTGAGTCAACAGGATATCCAGGTAGGGAAAATTTTTCTTTGGTTCTCACTCTACTTTAAGTATCAAATTTCCAAGCAGACAGACAAGCAAATGTAAAAGATAAAATTTGTAGAAGATAACGTAACAGAATGTCTTCATGAGCTCACAGAGCAGGCAAGACTTTCTAAATATGAAAAGATCATCCAAAGATGGTGATGAGAGGAAACATTGGCAATATTTATAGCTGAAGCAAGACTCACATTCAGGATAATCAAAGAATTCCTCAAATCAACAAAATAAAAAGGCATCCAAATGCAAAAACACGGGACTTTAAAAAAACTCTTCATGGAACCTTTTACAGTCATTAAAAACAGGAGTTCAAACTCAGTAGTCATTAGGAGAATGAAAATTAAAACCACAAAGAGAAAACACTTACCAGCATGATTAAAGACATCCAATACCAAGTTCAAGAGACGGCAGAAGGCACACCAAGCCCTTCCACATTCCTGGCAGAAGTATGAATGAGTACAAACACTGAGCAAAGCTGAGCGTAAGCGTATTCTCTCACCTGGCTACTCTACACCTAGGTATGTCCAAGAGAAATGAGTGAATTTTACCTGTAAAATGCAAGTTTACGAACATACATAGCACTGTTATTTATTATGAGCCCAGGCTAAAAATAACTCAAATTTCCCTTACTAGTAAAATAGACAAAATGTTGGGGTAAAATCTTAAAACAGAGTAAGCTACATCAATGAAAATGAATGGGCTACTGCCACATGCAACTCAGACGACTTTCAGAAATGCTTGGTGTTAGAAACCATGAGCAAGAGATCATCAGTTCTATAAACTCCATGCCAAAGTTTCATACTGTCAAAATTAACCTGTGAAATTTAAAATCAGATAGTGATGGGCTAGGGGTTTAGCTCACTGGTGCCACTATCTGCTTTGAAAGTGCAAGGTTGTGAGTTCAATCCCAGGAACTGCAAAAAAACAAATTTTAAAAAATAGCATCAGTGATCACCTTTGGGTGACAGGATGAATAAGTGATGGGAAGAAGGATTTCTGGGACATTACTCATACTCTTTCTAAGAAAGTAGCTATTCAGATTTGCTTCAGATATGGGAGAATTCATTTAACCAGACATGGCCCGTGGACTCTTGTGCATGAATTTATAGCACAATAATGTTTTGCCAATTGGGAAAAAAACAGATAAAATATTATTCATAAAAGTATGTAGAAAACAGGGATTCTATGTGTTGATGGAAATATAAATTATAAATATCTAAAAAAGGCAATTTGGTTCTATCCATACCAGCTGAAGTGCCATAGGTATCTTGGAAAGAACAATTCTATTTCTAGCCTGCTTATAGTTACATTTTCACAAATGCACAAAGGTATACATACAAGGATATTCACAGCAACAGTTTTTAAATTGAAATGTTAAGGGGGACTCTGATTAATGCATAGTGTATTTTACAAAATAGGAACCCATAGTTAAAGATGAACAATTTATCCACTAAATCTAGGCCAAGTCTCCATTCATATACCAGGAATATGCGGAAGGGCACAGGAAGAATTAGTCCATAGTCCTAGCCTCTATGGCAGAACACTAGAGGACAAGGCTTCAGGGTGGGAAAAAGATGCCCCTATTACATCCTTAACCTTCATATCATAAACTTTGTAATCAAAGCAAACATAGTCTCGCACTTGTAGTGGAGTCTGGAAGTGAGAACACCCTACGGCAGCAGAGAGGGGCTTCAGAAGCCATTGATCTGACCCTCTTTATGCACAGAAAGAGATAAGGTAACACAGTCTGCCTTCTTTCTCCTGGATGGAGAACACGGTGGTGAAGAACACATCCTCTAAGATGGAAACACACCCAGGCCACCTCACCCTTCTCTCATTCTCCCACTGGGTGTAGATGGAGACAGAAGATAGCAGCTAAGGCCCTAGGAAATGCTTATAGGAAAAGTAGGCTTCCTGGAGAACTGGGGATGAGTTGTAGATGACTGTTCAAGGCCCTGGAGAGAGTCACAGGAGAGAACTACATGAAGGAAAATCCCGTCACAGAACAAGCTGGTATAAAGAACAGATTAAAGTCCAGTGGCCTTTCGTGAATTTCCAGGACTATTTATTCATTCAACCACTTCTTCATTCATTTGTTGTTTGTTTGTTTGTTTGTTTGGTTTGGTTCTGTTTTTGCTTTTTTTTAGTTTTTTGAGATAAGGTCTCACATTGTAGTTCAAGCTGGCCCTGAACTCACTATGTAGTCCAGGCTAGCCTCAAACTCTTGGTAATCCTTCTACCTCCACCTCCCAAGTGCTGGGATTACAGGTGTGAGCCACCATTCATTTGTTTTTGTATGTTAACCACATACTAGGTTTTGGGTTGAGCATGAAGAATGTAAGTTCATTGTCCTTGAGGGATTTATGACCCAGCATCTAAGAAAACAGAGGTGATCCATTAAGATGCCTCCCACCAATGTCTTTTTTGTTATTGTTCTATTGTAGTTTACTCAACTGAGAATACAGCATAAAGACATATTTTCATCTTTTGTGTTCATTTGAAATGTATCTTTTAAATTTCTCTTTCCAAATTTACTGTGGTAGAATTAAAGTCCAGTAAAATGCTCTTATTTAAAATACATAATTAAAAAGGCATCATGGTAGGTAAAATAAAACCTAACAATATTTTTGTAATGAAAATATATACTTTAGCAATATATGGTAGCTGGCTGTGCATCTCAGTAGCTGTGCTGAGGGAATACAGGAAAAAGTTGTGGTCACCCACCTTTTTTTTAACGATGAACAAGAAGGCATGTCAGTATCTCGCTGTCAAGGGTGAGTTTTACCTACATTATCCACCATGTTACAGTTTTGTATATTTATAATTTTATTACATGTTTTATCTTGATTTTTTGTGTAGAATCATCCCAGTTCAGTACAATGTTGTATGAAAATATACTTTTATAACTTGGGGAGGAGGTTGAGAGTGAGTCACCAGGTGATTCAGCTACTGATGATAACTTGGATCGTGGAAGACAAAGAAGTTAGCAGGATGTGACAGAGAAGTACAGAATAAAGACCTTCATTCAGATTAGGACTATAAAACAGTAATATAAATAAATAGTTGGCTAGTCAAAATGTTACAAAGTGGCCATGTATACCTTAATGATTCAACTTACAAGGAGGTTGAAAAATGTTATTAGTAGCAATGAAACTTCCAACATTACGCCATGTTGGTAAGATTGATAGTGAAGCTGGGCATGGTGGTACCAACCGTAACCTCAGCACTCAGGATCCTGAGGCAGGAGGATCCTGTGAGTTTGAAGTTACCCCCTGTTGGAGCCAAGGATTTAGCTCAGCGCCAAGGTCATGGGTTTGATCCTGGGTAACACAGGGGAAAAAAAATATTCAAAGTTATACTGAACTATGCAGTGACTTCCAGGTTAGCCTGGACTACATTTTGGTGAAGAATAGAGAGGAGGATATATCATGCACAGGTGCAAATTCCCCATAATGAGTGTTATCATTATGCATGCCTAAAATGTACTGATAAGTGTTTTACTATTAAAAAACAAATCAAAAGTACTTTTAAAATCTGTTTAAAAAGTAATATTGATACCGTCATTACAATATAATATGTGTGCCCATATTCCCTAGCCCTCAACAGGGGATGGAACAAGGAGATCTGTGAGTTCAGTCAGCTGGTGCTACATACCAAATTCAAAGCTAGCAACTGTGAGATCCTGTCTCAAAAAATCAACCAAAACAAAACAGATTGCTAGTGAACCCCCTACACAGGTGAGGCCGGAAATGGTCACATTTCACAACAGAAGAAAAGGCAGAGTGGAGTGGATGTTGTTTCTGAGTTGTGCAGCCACAGCGGTATCACTGGAAACAACAAAGCATCGGTCAATGGTGGTGTTTTACTGCATCCTAAGCATCTCAGGCATAGTTTCATAGTTTACAAAGAAAATAATAAACACAAAATATCATGGAAAAGTTTTCTCAAAGGATCAGAACTAAAACTGTAAATGATCCATTAAAACAGAGGAAGAACAATGTGGATCTGCTCAAAGAATGTGCAAAAGAATTCTGGAGCCAACCAGTGAACAGAATAAACAAGAACCTCCTGAGAGAGATGCAAGATGTCCAACACGTCCTACTGAAGAAGACCGAGAAATGCAACACAGGTGCTCTCAGTACAGTAACACTTGGGTACGGAACATCCAGTTTTCATGTGTGCAGACTGCCTTGGGTATGACAGTTGAAGCAAAGATTATTTCTGTGGTATTTTGTTTGTATTTTCATTATAGTTCACATAAGAATTTATTGCTGATGTTATCTCTTAGGTTTTGTAAGCAAATAAGCAGCTGATCTGAAAATGTCAATGCCTATTCTAAACACTCATCAAATATTAAACTTTAATATTTTCTTGATATTTTATTTTCCTGTTAAGTACACATTGTTTAATATAATACGTGTCATAAATTAAAATTTATAATTCAACCATAGGAATACTTCTAAAAAATAAACAGGGCATTATATACCTTCTCATAATGCTCCTTTAAACAGAATTTGGCATTATGCCCCAGTTAATCATTGACATATGTCTAGGCTTCACCACAACTAAAGAATATGTCTTTCACCCACAAAACTTTCCTTTGGTAATCCCTCTCTCCTTTCATCCCTATCCTCAGGCAACCACAGTCCCAGAAAAGCCTTTTTTGGATATAAAGAAAACCTAGTCCTTTGGCATATTCTCAGGCCAGTCCTTGCAGAGCAGGAGTGAGGAAGGTGTAAGAAATATCAAGAAATGAGAGCTGGGGATTTAGTTCAGTAGTTCCAGCACCTGCCTTGCAAGGGCAAGAGCCTGGGTTCGATCCCCAGTAACTACATAAAACAATGCTGGGCATGGAGACTTCCACCAACAATCAGTACCACATACCACAGTGCCAGCCTGTGGTGGCTCATGTCTGTAATCCTAGCACTTGGGAGGGTGGAGGCAGAGGCAGGAGGATTGCTGTGACTTCAAGGCTGAGCTCAGGGCCAGCCTGAACTACAAAAGTGAGATCCTGTCAAAAAAAAAAAATAAATAAAACCAAAAAAAACCCAAAACAAAACAAAAAAGAGAAATATCCACACATGTAGGTAAATGCAGAAAAAGCGCAGGCCAAAGAACTCAGAGAGGTGAAGCGCAGGTCCAAGTTTACACAGATGCAAACGGACAGGGTAGGAGGTCTGTCTAGCCCCCAAACCCCCTCCACTCAGCAAAGTGCAGGCTCTAGAGTCACCTTCCAGGATTATCTGGGCCCACAGAGATCCCTGCCTCAGCCTAAGGGTGGCATCCCGCATGCATGGAGCCCCTGTGTGTCCTACCAAACTCTTAGCATCTTCCCACTGTGAAGCAGGGGTCCACGGGACCAGAGTGCTGACTCTCCTGCTGCCCTCTCTGAGGCTGAGAACAGTGAGCCTCCACCCTTCAGGATCCCTCCCAGAGCTCCCCAGGCTTCATCTTGCTGGAACAAAGCCCATGACAGGGACATCAAGATCCATGAGGGAGACAGAGCCATGAGGTGGGGGAGGGTGACTTACAGCCCGTGGAACATGACTGGGTAACTTTAAAAGGAAAAACAAAATAATCATGAGAAAAGAAAAGTCACCAGTGGTTTTACATTTGGATAGAGCTGCTTTGACACATTCACTCCAAAATAGCCATACCGAGGTGGCCAAGAGAATGTCATATAAAGCACTCTCTGAGCTTCCACTTCCACACTCTGGACACAGGCTGCGGGAGGCTTCTGGGAACAGACACATCCCAGGCCTCCATTCCTGCAGGGAGCCAGGACAGAGGCCGGCTGCGCAGCCTCCCTGGAGAGAACAACAGCTGAAATGAAGAGATGCGTTCACATCTAAGCCATTAGCATGAAAGCCATGAGACTTCCTGGGCACAAAGGAACTCCTGGCTCAGTGCACACAGGACATGGCCCCACGGTGCTGGGGCTCAGCATGGTGCAGAGCTAAGTGATCTGGCTGAAATGAGGCACTCAGTAAGCACCTCTGTCGTCACCCCAACATCCAGGCTGCTGGGAAGAGGAGCTGTCTGGGAATGTGTGTTCTTGAGGGCTCTTACAGACCAAATTTCCCCAACCCTATCTCACCCCTTGGTGAGGAGACTATGTATCCAAGGACACTCAGTGGGTGAAAGACCAACCAGGACACACCCAGGGCCTTTGATGTCTATGCGGCACTGTTATTATACATTGCACAGATGACAGACAGGTACTGGGAGTGTAAGGTGTCCTGAGTTCTAACTCTATGTCTTCTCTTAGAAGTGGTCAGAGGTGTAGGCTCAAGCTTCTTCCTCAAGTGTCTCCAGGCCTCACCGCACAGCCCCATGGGTCAGACTGACCCCTGCAATATCCCAGGGCTGCATCATAGCCCTCAACATATGTGTTATGAGTTAATTTAATGGAATACTAAGTTCTTTCACATGGATTTATGAAATATGCTTTAATTTATAGTGATATCTTGGTCCAGGAAGGCTTTTGTTTGAGAATACTCTGCTTTGCAAACAAAAGCATTTGACAAAAATTTTTGCTTGCAAATTGTGGTGGGTGATAAACACATCTGCAGCCATCTTTCCTGCATGAACATAAATGTAAGAATCTTTTCCAGAATCGTGGAACAAATTAAGTTAGGAACCAACGTACCACTGCATTTGAAAAGTTCTTAGATGTTATGATCTGGATCTAAAAGGTCCTCCAAAGCCAGCTGATGGGCTTTGGAAGTGAGTGGCTCATGAGGAGTCTCACTTCTGCAAGTGAATATATCCCCTGATGAGATCATAATTTGGTGGCATTATCGGGAAGTGATAGAAACAGGAGATAGGGCTTAGCTGGAGGGAGTAGTGAGGTTATGACCTTGCAGACTGTGTGTGCTCCCTGGCCCTTTCTTCTCAGTTCTTTCTCTCACTCCACACGCCATGAGGTGGGCGTGTTCCCCACCCCGCTGCCTTGATGTTCTGCTTCTCCTCAGTGGAACCAGCTGACCATGATTGAAAGCTCTGAAAACATGGCCCAAATTGAGTCTTTCCTCTACTAAGATGGTTTTCAGTCACAGCATGAAAAGGCCGGCAACACAACATATCATTCTAATAGCCAGGTTAGAACTTATACTGGCCAGTCCCCTTGCGGCATACCTGGATTGCTCTCCTGTCTCCAGCAAGCACCCAGGAAGTGGGGACTGGCCAAAACAGTCTTCTTCATTGGCATGTATGTAATGACCTCTCCCCACTCCACATCCCAAGCCAACAAGGGAACCTCAGTGCAGTCACTAAAGCTGACTGGAACTCTTGCCCTTCCTCCCCTGTCCTGGGTTCTGCTGAGTGGGTATTGGCAACAGCCCTTGGCCTGTGCAGAAACGTGCTCAGGATCAAGAGGAACTTTCCTGACCAGCTGGGATGACAAACACCAAGAATGTTTCTTTCCCTGCGATGACTGAAACATTTCTTCCACAATGGTCTTGTTCTAGGCCCTGAGGATAGGCCAGGCCCTGTCCTTATAGGGCTCAGAATCCTTCCTGTTAGGCCCAGAAACACAAATGCAGCTGTCTAGATCTAGCCATGCTGGGCCTCTTAGAAAAAGATGGATGGAGGAATGAACATTGTGAAGAGAAAAAGATCTGGGCCTTGCTGGGAAAAAAAAAAAATGGCTGCCAAAATCATTCAGGATGTAAACCTTGAAAATAATCATGGATAATCACATCTGTAGTGTCCCAGGCCCTGTGTGGAGCCTTCACACCTCTTTTCTCACATAATCCTTTACTTGTACTGAGACGGTTAACTGTTATCATCCCCAGGAGGAAACTGGGTCCCACAGATAGTGCCTCACAGAAAGGTCACCTGGCTGAGAAGTGACAAGCAAAATCTGAAGCATGTAGCAGGGCCCTGGCACCCAGATACTTGACTTCCATGCTTCACAGCTCTCTTTAAGGTTCATCTGTGTTAAAGTTTTTAATTGATCTGCTGGGGTTACCTCATAAGACCAAGGAATCTCATGGAGCGGGTCATATCACTTTGGCATTTCTTGGTGAATTCACATGGTCAGAGTGCAGCCTAACACTAACTAGAAAGAGAACTTTGTCATTCACGCAAAGATGAAAACACTTTTTAGTAACCAATTGATCCTTGTCAAACACAGAGGTGATCTAGCAAGTCTACTTTCAATGAGCTCATTTACTTTGAGGTATGTGTATACAATAGTGACCACTCCAGGAACAGAGCACAGTCCCAGGAGGGTGGCTCTGTGGAGAACATGGGGCAGCATAAAATTGGGGTACAGAAAGCAGGGGCTACAAATGGTGCCTCCCACTGAAGTAGTATTGTGCCAAGGCCCAGCACGTACTAGACCTTGTGCTAGGCAGTGGGGACCAGGCAGAGCTTGAGACCAGCCATGCTCTTCTCTTTGTCGTAGAGAAGTCATAACATGGGTATATCATTGTGGGATCGTTACTGAAGGATACATTCAGGGCACTCTGAAAAGCAGACAGCATGACCTGCATTCCCCAGAGTTGATTTTCTTCTTGCTCTGGGGACACCTGATAGGCCTGTAGGGCACCTCGGTACTCAGCTCCAGTTCGGCTCCTCTGACTTCCGTTTTTCTATGTCTAATGTATCTTCATCCAAACAGATGGCACCTGACTGAGCACTAGTAGCTGTACGTAAGTGGTCGTTTGTCTCACTTTGTGGCACCCACGAGCAGCATTGTGACACTCCTGCTTCTATTCCAGGAGGACCATCCCATTACTCTGTGCTGATTTCAGCCTTGCAGAACCCTCATGTTTACCAGGAAAACAGTAGGAACAGGCCCCAACCTTCTCAGGCACACACCACAGCCTACATTCTTATTTACCTCATCTGCATGTTTTAGGGGTAACTGTCAATCCTACAATTGTCATGGAGGCCTAAAAAGACCTAGACTCACCCAAGTATCTGAAGCCAGTGAGACACTGGAGAATACGAGTGCACTGTGTAGACAGGATGAGCACCTCCACACTCAATTATGACTCCCCTGGACACGCCAAAAACATCCCAGGAACACCCGTCTCGTGCTGAGCTGTGAGAGACAAGAAATCATACATTCTGGCAGCTGGTTTCTCGATCTTCTTTTTTCTTCCAAGCACAAAAATGAACCTTCCAAGGAGGGCAGGAAATAAAAGAGGAAATAAAGGAGGAGGAGGAAATAAAGTCACGAGTTCTCATATTTCTACTTTAAAACATAAAATAAAAGAAATAAGACCTATGTGAAAATACCAAGTAGACCAACCTTTACTCTCCAGCCAAATATTGATGTTTCTTTTAAATTTTTGGTTCAAACACCGTACTTGAATAGGGAAGACTTGTGGTTATTAGCTAAGTCATACAGCCATAGAACTTATGATTTCAAATAAAAATTACAGATTCAGAACAAATTTATGAGCCTAGAAGTTTTCTGACATTTCATAAATCATCACATCACACTGTATTGACAAGTGTCCAAATAGCTTTACTATTTTTATTTATCAGTTTGTTTTTATTAATTTATAATTATATACTTTCTAATTAAATACATGTTATTTATATTGAGGACTTTTATTTATTTTTTTATCTTTATTGGTACATTAAATATACACATCATGATTGCACTCCATAATGGGGATTTGTACCAGTATAAGACACAACTTAATTCTCATTTTTTCCCATAGCCTTACCTACCCTACCACCCCCCCATATACATAAAATTTGTTTCCTTACTTCTTTGTTACAATCTCAACATTGTCCCCTTTCACCTTATTTTACATTGAGCACTTTCTATTTCACAATATATAACATACAATGATAGGACTCATTTACATCTTCATTTTCTCATACCAGAGAAAAGATGCGATATGTACCTACCTGTGCCCTATTTATTTCACTTATGAGGATATCCTCAAGGTATGAATATTGAGGACTTTTAAATAGGCAGCATAAATAGACAAGAGTGGGATAGTCAGAGTTACATAAATGGCAGGCAGTGTTTTTCTGGACTTCTCCTGAATTCTCTTGGGAAGTTCATCATCTCCCTAGAATCAAGAACAAGACACTATTACCATTCCTGATCAATTTAGTTCTGGAAGCATTAGTCTAGGCAATTAGATAAAAGAAAAGAATAAACGGAATATGGATAGGAGAGGAAGAAGTTAAACTATTATTATCGCCTAATGACATAAGACTTTACATTAAAGACTCAAAGAATTCTACCAAAAGGCTTCTAGAATTAACAGCCAAATTTAGCAGCATAGCAGGATACAAAGTTAACATTCAAAAATCAGTAGCATTCCTGTATACAAATAAAACGAACTGAGAGAGGAATTAGGAGAACAACACTTTTCATAGTAGCATCAAGAAAAATGAAATATTTAGGAACTGGTCCAACAAGAAAAGTGAAAGACCCACATTGAAAACTACGGTACTCTAAAAAGATCAAAGAGTGTATCAGAAAATGGAAAGATATGGCCTGTTCTTGGCTATATAGAGCCAATATAGCCAAACATCTTCACCGCAAGAAAGATGCCTCTTTACTAAATGATGCTGGGAAACTGGCTTTCCATATGTCAAAAACTGAACTGAGACCCATATCTCTCACCATGCACTAAATTAAAATAAAATTGATTAAACATATACTATTAAAAGAAAAACATTTAATCTGCTAAAAGGTACAATATGTAAAACTCTAGAAGACACAAGTGAAGACAAAAACTCATGAATAAACCTTTATCACACAGGAAATATTGCAAAGAATCAACAACTGGGATCATAACAAATTAAAAAGCTTTTACACATTGAAAGAAATAACCAAAAACTGAAGAAGCAACCCACACAATGGGAAAAAAAAACTTTTCCTCACTATTCCTCAAACAACTAATATCTAAAATATATAAAGATCTAAAAAAAATCAGATCTCCTAAATTAAAAACATCAGATCTCCAAAAATAGATATCTGGAATGAATAGACATTTCTCAGATGAAGTGCAAACAGTAAATAAATATATGAAAAAATGTTCAGCATCACTGGTCATTTGAGAAATGTAAATTAAAACAGCACAGAAATGATATATTGTTCCAGAAAGCCTGGCTATCATGAACAAATCAACCAAGAGCAAATGATGGTGAGACTGTGGAGGGAAGGAACGCTTCTCCACTGTTGGTGGTGGTTTGGTTTTTTTCTGTTTTGTTTTGTTTTTGTTTTTTTCAGGTTTTTTGAGACAGGGTCTCGCTTTGTGGTTCAGGCTTTTTTTCTAACTAGTGCTTTTAGGATTACATATAAATTCAGAAATTACTGTGACTTTTAAAATACTTGTCTAAAGAACATTTTATAAAATTAAACCTATTATTCTTAAATCTATATATAATAGTCTAGATCTAATATGCATGAAATGCAATTCTGACTCTTAGTGTTGGCAAGTAGACAGACACTAACTGCTTTGTTAGTAATTTTTATGAAAGTAAGAAATTTATTAATAATTAAAATTTAAATATTTCAGATTTATTAAAATAACTTTTATCTAGAATTTTGATAGTTCAATTTTAATTTGTATTTTGCTTTTTATTTTAGTAAATAATTTTCTAAAGAAGAAATAAACTTTTAAAATACTTATATGAACCTAATTTCAAAAATGTTATAAGATCTAGAATTTTGGTGAAAGTTTATTCAAATTTTGCATATATGAACATTTGTATCACACTTGAATGCTTTTCATTTTTTAGCACTTTAGACTTTGAGAAGGTATAAAAGTAAAGATGATACTAATAAAAAGCAAAGTACAACTTAGAAAAAGGTTAGAAGGGGAAACAATTAATAGAAAAATATTCAAAGTGGTGATGAGTTAGTTTTAGACACTGAAAGTAATTAAGGTAAACAGACTTTAGTCATATGTGAACCAAGAATTGAAGAAACAATACTAGAACATCTTTACTCAGCAAAACATTAATTTTTGGTCAGAATTTTAATGTATTTCTATGCAAGAGCATGTGTGAGACCCTGGGTTCAAACCTCAGAACCACTAAAAAAAATTAAGATTTAAAATGTGTAAGAAAAATATTCTCATTGAATCTGCATTTGATGCTAAATAAAATCAATTCAAATTCAAAATTAATGCAATTTGAACAAGTCAGATGAAATTCTTGCGATTTTATAATAAAATAAGATTAAATTGCTTGCTAAAAATAATAACAACGGAAAATAAGTCTAATCAACAAATTGATGACAATAACAATAAGCTATGGCTTAATTTTCAAAAAAAAAGAAAATCATATTCACAAAATTAGGACACTAAAGCTGCAGAAACATCTATAGCTTTACCATGCTTACAGGACAATGAGCCTAAGAAATGGTCCTCCTATTCTTCCCAGGCCAAGAGAAAATTTCTCATGAAACACAATCTGATCAAAACTCATGATCACAATTTTCCACTAAATATGAACACCAAAATTATTCCAAATGGAGAAACCGGAGACAGAGTTTTGTGGCTACCATCATACATTTTATATATAATCAGTGTTCATGATTGGTTTTGACTATGAAAGTTCTTGTGGGGCCAGGGATTTAGCTCAGTGGTTCCGGCGCCTGTCTTGCAAGCACAAGGACCCAGGTTCGATCGCCAGTAACCACATACAATACTGGGCCTGGAGACTCACACCCAGCAGCAATCAGTACCACATACCACAGTGCCAGGCGTGGTGGTTCACGCCTGTCATCCCAGCACTTGGGAGGCAGAGGCAGGAGGATTGCTGTGATGTGAGTTGGAGGCTGAGCTCAGAGCCAGCCTGAACCACAAAGTGAGACCCTGTCTCAAAAAACCTAAAAAAAAAAAAAAAAAGTTCTTGTGGCAGAAAGATACAAGTTCTTGGTTAATAGAAAACAAAATATCACACACAGAAAATGTATATATGTGATTATTAAAAGTAATAGAAAGGTTAAGAAGCACCTTGATGGTACTAAATCAAGGATAATTAACACTGTAGACAAATTTTACTGACCCTCTGGGAAAAAAAAAATTATGCATTGCTTCTGTTGGTTCAACAAGTTAAGGCTTTTAAAAGCACTAATAGCATAATGTTTAAAGAAAAATAAAGAATGCTCTAGTCATTAAAAATTATTTTGAAATGTGCTGTCAAAGTGGCAAGATTTATACAATGAATTTCTTATGATAGATTTTTTTTAAAGCAAGGATCTCTAAGTGAAGCATTCAAAATGAGATGATAGTAAAATGAAAAATGACACACAATAGATATATAACAGTGAGTATTACTTTATGCAATCAGAGTATATGAGGGACAAAAGTTAAATTTCAAATCTTGGATTCATGTTGATAAACTAGCTACCAGAAGAGAGAAATCAGAAATTGATGAACTTTTCAACTGTTGTGAAAAGTGCAAGTTTTGTCTTAAAGAATATACTATAGCAGCTACCTTTAATAAAGAAAATTATTTCAAAAACTGTCACAAGCATGTCTTAACAGTGGTACTAGGATAGTTGCTAAAGACATCACGAACCATTATTTTCTCAACGATCTAGAAGCACATAGCTTGAATTTGTTTCATGGAAACATGGACTGACTGTTGATAGGTAATGATACTCTTTGGAACACTCCAGAGATTATATGATTATACTATTATTATTTGTGGAGCATCTTGGTGAAATGCATCAACTGTGACCTCACAGACACTCTAGGGTAATGAAGGAAGCACTGCACTGTTAAAAATAAGTGGATTTGATTTAAACAAGTTAAAAAAATGTGGAATGAATTAAGCAAAATGATGAGAGCCTCACAAAGTGTTTTGTGGTATTTGTCGAATTTTAATTTACAAATCAAATTAGTTGTTTTGAACTTTTACCTGCTATTAATAATAGGAGAGCCACACACTCAGTCCATGTAGGTCTAAATTTACCTACTATACTTTTAAAAGACTAAAAAAACCCTCTTCTTTAAAGGTCTTGGAGGAGATTTTTTTCAATAGTAAAGGAAATTACATGAGAAAGATGCAAAAGAGTAACATTTAAATAAGCCATAAGAAAATTTTAACAAAACTATTTTCATAAATATGGAGAGGATCCATTCACAAGAAGCCTCCACACAATCTGTACTATCAATTTTTAAAAGTAGAGATACATACAAAGTCTTTATTGTAATATCTAAATATTTGTGAAGCATAAGAAACAAATACTGTACAGATTTAACTTTGCTTTATATGCTAATGCTAAATATTATTTGATAAAATACTAATATGTTTCTGCAATAATGGTAACTGTATCACACTGTTTGTACTTAGATGTGTAAAACTTATTTCCAAACACAGTAATGGTATAAGTATTTTATTGACAATTTCAGCTGCTACCCAGAGTTTAATTAAAATTAATTTAAATATTTAAGAACTATAAAAAGTCAGAAAATGATGCCAACCTTGGCATTCTATAATAAACATAAAAACATAAATTTTGGAAAATCTTGATTTTAATAACCTGTTAATTTTATTTAGAAGAATATATAAGAATAAATTGTTTATCAAAATATTATATTGATCCTCTCCAGCACCGTTCAAAATGATTATTGGTTCATATATAAAATCCCCAGATATACCCAATAAAACATCAATTCAGTTATTTCTGATGTTTTAGCAACTTTGATCTTATAAAGAACATAGTTTCACACATTTTCAATCTTGTTACATAGATTTTTTTAAGGTAGGATACACCATTTAACAGTTTATTAACCTGATTTATATCTACACATGCAGACACATGTGCACAGTTTTATGCTTGCTTTATATTCTATAAGTTTTGAGGGCAGCCTTTTTCCAGGATAGAAGATAAATATAGTCAAATGCTTCTTTGAAAATACTAATAAATTGATAAATCCTAGACAGATTATGCCTAAAAAAGAAAAAGGTGAAAAACCCAATATTATGAATAATATCAGGGACATCACCACAGATCCTAAAGACACTGGTGTCTTATATATCAAAAGAATTTTTAAATTTAAAATAAGTTTCAAAATGTGTATAAAATGAACAGATTCCTGGAAAAATAAAATGTACCAAAACTGAAAAAAGAAAAAATAGAAAATCTAAATAGTAGCACTACTTTTTCTAAAGAAACTTGATCTATGAGCTTTTCCATAAAGACATTCTAAACCAGATGCTCATGAGTGAATTTTTCCCAGTATTTGATACAATCATTTGCTAGCCTTACACTAACTCTCGTACAGAATCAAAAGAGAGAACAAGCTTCAAAACTGATTTTATAAGATTAGCATTGCCTTCATTTCAAAACTTTGCTTTAGAATATTTTAAAAAATAAAATTTCAGACTTCTCTTCCTGATAAACCTAGATGAAAACTTCCTATATAAATGAAAGAGTTTATTCATAGATGTTGAAGTCTACTCAGCCACATAAAACAAAGACATTTTTTCCCAGTACTTTGGATGGAAGCTGGGCCCTATGCATCACATCCTTCAAGACCTAACATCCTAAGATGACTCCTTCTGAACACCAAGTCTGGAAAACTAGCATGCCCGAGGTTGTAGGTCACAGTAGGTCCTGGGTCAATGTGGATCTGCTAGGCCCTGACAAGAAGTCCCTCACCTCTTAATCTTGGGCCTATTTCCTCTGAGTGCACCTTCTGCACAGCACTGGCTCTGCCTCCCTCATATGCTGGAGCCTGTTTGTGCTTTACTGTCCACAGGCCTCTTGAACAGGGACTTGGCTCATACTCTGCTTCGTATTTCACAATCCTGCACTTGAATTTGAGTTCAGTGAACACTTTCCTGATGAAACAGCCATTGTACTTTGAGCTCCAAAGGTCAATCCACTAATTTATAATACGTCTCATCCAGTTATCAATTTCTCTAATCTTTTTTTTTTTTTTTTTTTTTTTTGTACCAGGGATTGAAATTGGGCCCCTGTGCTTCAAGGTAGGCATGGAACCACTTGAGCTAAATCTTTGACCTAACTTCCCTAAGTTTTTTTTGAATACTTTTTGTGGCTCTTAGAAAAGATGTAAGGAGGGCCAGGATTTAGCTCCATGGTTCTGGATCCTATGCCACAAGTACAAGGTCCTGAATTCAATCTCCGGTACAAAAAGAAAAGATCCTAGAAAAGATATGATCGAAAACAAAAAGTGAGTTGCCAACAAGCTCCTCTATCTGTGGAGAGATTGTTCCACGACCACCAATGGATGCCTGAAACCACAGATAGCACCTTCCCTTTCCTCTCTTCACTTAAAGGAAGTGTATTATTGCTTGTCTTTGCCACAACTGAACTGTCAGCATCACTCACTTTGCATTTCAAGGCCATTATTAAGTCAGTAAGGGGTTACTTTGTGCTCAAGCACTATGATACAATGACAGTCCATCTGATAACTGAGGCAGCTGCTAAGTGATTCATGGGCAGGTTGCATACACAGCATGGATATGTTGGATAAAGGAATGATTCATATCCCCAGTGGGACAGAGGAGGATAGCAGGCAATTTCATCAGCTACTCAAATAGTATGCAATTTAAGACTTAGCAATTGCTTACTTTGGAATTTTCCACACAATATTTTCAGGTCCTACATAACTATAGGTAACTGCCATTTCAGAAAGTGAAATCTTAGGAGCTCTGGGGACCCACTCGGTTAGCATGTGGTACTTCTCCAGAAAGTGAAACCTCAGATAGTATAAATTGTTGGTAGGAGATATGAAGTGCTTACTGAATTCAAACAAAGAGGCAAGAAGTGAACAAAGAGGAAATCATGGAGGAGAAGAAAACCAAACCAGAAGCTGGGAGAGGTTTCAAGCCAAAGCTAAAAAGATCCTTAGGTGGGAATTCCATGGGCAATTATCTGCAGAAAAAGAGCATCTTCGAGGGTCACCAGGCCCAAAATTCCCAACGTAGGCATTGTACAGTTATAGGGGCTGACAGAGTTTCCACTGACCAACCTTTGTGAGTTAACTGTCACACTACTTGCCCTTTTGATGCATAGCTCTCCAATAGGAATTGAATGTGAGACACACATGTAATTCTGAATTTTTCAGTAATCACATGAAAAAGAAAAAAGATAAAGTTAATTTTGTCAATATGCTTTTGTGTTAAGCTAATATGTGAAAATTACATTTTGACATGTAATAAAAAATTTCAAACTATTAAACAAAATATTTTACATTCTAACTGAAGAGAGAATTCCAGAAGCAACTGCAGATAAAATAGTCAGAGTAAGAAGCAATCTCTGAAAAGGTGAAATTGACCACTATCTACAAAGTGGGAAGAAGCTAACTAGTGAAGAGCTCAAAGTGAGGCCCTCCAGGCCAAGGGGAAGGTCAGTGCACTGTGGGGGCAGTGTGGGGGACAGTGACAACAGAGATGGAAGAGAGGCAGGCAGCAGACTGTGCAAGGCCGTGGCTACAGAACTGGCTGCACAGCATCTAGAAAATACTCACTCTCAGCTCTCAGCTCCCAGGACGATATTTGGTTTGTGGGAAGCCAAAGCATGCGTATTTTTGACAGAGCATTCCAGGTGATTCTGAAGCTGAAGCAGACCACTGGCCACATCCCCAGTCCCACTCAGGTAGGTAGGTTAGCGCATCCTCAGTGCAGTTGGGAGGTGTTGAGGATTGAGGGAGAGGTGCAGTCAGAGCCAAGTCACCTTTCAAAGGCTGAATCTGGGTGGGGCATGGACTGTGCAGACATGACGGGAGAAGTAAGGTCACCAGCTAGGGGCCCATCCAAGAGTCAAGGGAATTAGGATATACATCAAACAGAATGCTGGCAAAGCTTTCTGACAGAAGAGGCTCTGGAAATGCAAAGATAAATCTTCAGGTTCTCTGGGAGGAAATTGCTTTTCATAGCATGGGAGGTGGAGGCAGGACTTCTTTGGAGAGTTTGCTTTTACTTGAAGCATGCTGTATTTAGAAGGTGGATGTTATGGCTTGTGTGTAGATCCTCATATAGTCATAGGTGGGGCTTTTTCAGAGGTGGATGGATCTAGAGTATGTGTTTGATTCATAGTGAAATGCTAGGATTAAAGGTGCTAGGACTAAGGGTGGATGATTACTCAATCAGTTCATTGGTTGGTTTCGTACCTGCTCTAGTCCCAGGAGCGTAGATAGAAGATTAAAGGGACAGAAAGATGCTGCAAAGGTCCCATGCTTGTTTATTGTGCTACCTCCTGCCCACCATGAACTATTTCTTGTCTGTGTACAATGCCACTTTGCTTTGGTGCCAGCTGATCATCGACTGAAACCTCTATAAACTGTAAGCTAAACAAATCTTTCCCCCTTTAACTCTGAGGGTCAAGTATTTTGTCTTGGCAATGAGATAAAAGTAAATAAGACAGAAGTTGGTACCAAGAATGGGGTCTTGGCTGTGACTATACCTGAGCATGTGTTTTAGGAGCCTTTGGAGCTGGCTTGTGGAAGGGGAAAGAGCTGGGAAAGGTTGGGAGATGCTACCTTAAAAAGTGAAGCTGGAAAATCTTAGACTGTATTTTATGGGAGATTCTGGTCAGAACTCAGAAGACTAGAATGCTAACAGCAGAAGTGATACCAGTAAAAAGTAGGGCTGGGAGGTTTCTACTGGAAAGAAGGACTGCATTGGCCACAGGATGCCAGATGATGTGTTATGGCCTGGTAGAAAGTTTGTCTGCATTTTGCTCCTTTTCAAAACTGCCTGAGACTGAGATTACAGATGGTAGACTATTTACTCTGGCACAAGAAATTTTAAGACAGTTGAATGTTGGGGTGGTGGTGTGGCTACTGTGGAGAGCTTTAGTTGGGTTTATGTTGAGAATCAAGAAAAAAGAGCTCAGCATAATGACTTAAAACATTTTTAATTTGTTCAGGGAGGAAGCTCCAGTAAAGTTTTAGGCTGCAAAGATGAAATAGGAGAAATTGATTGCTGAGAGGACTGAAAGAAAAAGCCAAGTATTTTGAAAATAAGTCATCAGAGAAGATGGCCTGAGAACAACACAAGAAGCAGTAAAACTCCAGTCTTTGGTGCCTCAGAGTTGCAAAGGTGAAAGACTGCTTTGAGGAGAGTCTAAAAATACCACGTTCCAGAATGGCAGCAGCTTTGGCAAGTTGTTCTTCAGGATTTGTTTGGTTCACAGTCACCAGACCTCCATAGTCAAGAGAGAAGGAAGCCTGGCTACTGATCCCAAAGGCAGCAGACCTTGATCTCATCCTCTTGGTGCTGATTTTATGTATGTGCAGGATGCAAGAGTTGTGGATGAAAACAACAGTGAGATTTCATCTCACTCCACATAGAATGGCTGCCATTTCAGATTCAGCCAATGGCAAATGTTGGTGAGGCTGCAGAGAAGAAGGAACCCTTCTCCACTGTTGGTGGGACTGTAGACTTGTACAACCCCTGTGGAGATCAGTTTGGAGACTCCTCAAAAAGCTAGGATTGGAGGTCCCATTTGACCCGGCCATTGTCCTACTAGGTATATACACGCAAGAATTAAGACTCATATCACAGTGACATATGTGCACCCATGTTTATAGGCAATTGGGCAATTTGTGATTGTTACATCTTGGAAACAACCCAAGTGTCCATCAACTGGAGACTGGATAAAAAAGCTGTGGTTCTTCTACAGAATGGAGTATTACTCTGCCATAAAAAATGATAAGTTTGAATCATTTATACTTAAATGGACATACCTTAAGGATATCCTCATAAGTGAAATAAATAGGGCACAGATAGGTACATATCACATCTTTTCTCTGGTATGAGAAAATAAAGATGTAAATGAGTCCTAGAATTGTATGTTATATATTGTGAAATAGAAAATGCTCAAAGTAAAATAGGGTGAAGGGGGAAAAATAATGAGATTATAACAAAAAAGTAAGGAAGCAAATTTTATGTATATTGGGGGGGTGGTAGGGTGGGTAGGGCTATGGGAAAAAATGAGAATTAAGTTGTGTCTTATACTGGTACAAATCCCCATTATGGAGTACAATCATGATGCATATATGTAATGTACCAATAAAGATTTAAAAAAAAAAAAGAGTTGTGGCGTCCGGAAAGCTTCCACTCAGATTTCAGAAGAAGCCCTGGGAAGCCAGGCAGTATGCCCCAGAGGGCAGTGCGTGAAGCTGTGAATATGAAGCCAAGCAGCAGTGGAGACCCCAGAAGTCTGGAGAGGCCAGGAGCGTGGATATCTGAGGAGAACTGCAAAGAGGAAGCAGAGCCAGCCCCAGAGAAAAGCCATGGATGCTACAACAACCGGAAGTGTCGTAGGGGCAGAACCACCCACACCTTTTGGAGTTCACATCTTGATACAGATTGCCTTAGATGCTGGACATGGAACTACAAGACTTAATGTTTGCCCTGTTGGATTTTGGACTTGTTTTGGTCACATTCCTTTGCATCCCTCTATCGGTACCTTTTGGAATGGTAATGCCTACTTTGTGCCACTGAATGTTGGAAGTGTTGAATCTTGCTTTCATTTATATAGGTCTCTAAACTAAAAGTTTTCTTTAAATCTCAGAGGAGACTTGGGATTTTGACTTTTCAAAGTGCTGAAACTGTGAAGAGCTTTGGTAACTCTTAGAGATGGACTAAATGTCTTTTGCATAAAGGAATGTACATGAGTCTCTGAGAGGCCAGAAGTGAGCTTCCCACCCTGCAAGCCTCATGCAGAGGCTGAATCCAGTGTGTGGTGCTAGAATTAAGGGTGTGATCACTAAATTAGTCCACTGATTGATTTGGCATCACCTTAATCCCAGTGGCCTAGATAGAATATAATAGGGCTAGAAAAAAGCTGCTAAGGTCCCCTGCTTGTTTTGCTTCCTTCTGCCCACCATGAATCGTCTGCAAGGCCTGTCTGTCACACCACACTGCCTTGGAGCCAGCTACTTATGGAATTAAACCTCTACAAACTATGAGCCAAAAAATCCCCTCCTTTAATTTTGAATGTTGGGTATTTTATGTCAGCAATGAGAAAAGTAACTAAGAGAGTGGACGTTGGAGAGATCACTGTTCGACCTTGGAAATCTAGCCCACGTGTGGGCTCCAGAGTTGACCTAGCATTGTCACTTCTGTCTGCCCCTCGCCATTCCCTGGAGGGGTTTTGACCCTGCCTTGCTATACCTGAGTAATCAGAAGTGAAGAGCTGATCCACGCAGGGCGAGAGAGGGAGAAGTTTCACAGACACTGAGGCAGCAGCCGTCTGTGCCCTGGAAGCTGTCAGCGGCCCCATTTCCTCTGTGAGCAGTTTAGGATGAGTGATGTAAACACAGAGAATGCACAGGGACACTCAGAGCCTCCAAGAGGCCAACAAACCCCTGCTTTCAGCTATTTTTGAGGAGCAATAGTAAGCTTGACCTCCTTGGGGATATGTGAGTGGCCCTAAAGGAGATAAAACTCACATTTGAAAGCACTGAACTTAGTAGTAGCGGCACACTCACATGCTGTGAGTCAGCACTTCATTCAGCCCTGAGAAGGAGAGAGAGCCTCATATTTACAAGGCAGTCACTCCCCCATCTTCCTCCCTCACCCTGACAAGCACCAGTCTACTTTCTATCTCTGTGGAATCCCCTGGCCTGGATATTTCAAATGAATGGAATTGTACAATAACTGCTTTTGTGTTTGGCTTCTGTAAGCCAAACACAATGGGGATTAATTCTGTAATAATTATCCCCATTCTGTTGATCTGTTTATCACTGCTGAACAGTGGGATACACACCTGGGTGTGGAACTGCTGGGTCATATGGAATATCTATGTTTAACTGTTTGAGAAGCAACTTTTTGCTTAAAGCTGTACACACTGGATTTCTGTCACTTTTATAAAAAAGAATTCTACTGTTGATTCCATTCAGCTTTTACTGACCTCCATCTGCTCTTTTCCCAGTACCTGGCCCAAACACTACACAGCAGCAGCATGACCTGGTCTGTCTCTACCTGCGCTCCACCTCCCTGCCCTCCTCTACCCCTACTTCCGGCTCCAGCACACTTCTGCTCCTCTCTGCACTAGCGCTCTCTCATTCTCTCTCTCTCTCTCTCTCTCTCTCTCCTGACTTTCTCTGCCTTCTTGGCTCCTTCTACCCCTAGTAAACAACACCACTCACTATCATGCTCCTCTTCCTCTCCTTTGACAGTGCTTCTCTGTGGCCCACCATTAGTTCCATAATCCCTTCCATCCTTGACCTCAGAGGACACAATGTTCCCCTCCTCCCCGCCACAGATCTCCTTGTCTGATCATGTCAGGCATCAGCAAGCAATCTCTGCTGTCCTTTCTCTAGAGGCCCCCACACTCTTCTACAAGGTGTGCACTGGAGGGCATGCCTACAATGACCAGAGTCAAGCAGCCCCATCTGCAGTGCCATAACCTCCAATTCTGTGGAGCACAAGTCTCCTGTGTGATCATAGTTAACTTCCGCCTCCTCTGGTCTTTATAAAATAGAAAAGATCTTTCTAAGTGCCCACCTCCTGGGCAGAGGCATTCTGAGTATCTACAGTTATGGTGAACAGTGAAAATAATAGCTGTTTTCAGCATAACAACCCTGCAAGGTAGAGATTCTTCTATCCAGTTTATAAAACAGGACATCAGGATTGAAAGACTAGGTAACAACCTGAGATCAATCTGCCATCAGTGCTAATGTCAGGGTTTGATCCAGACTAGTCTAACTACATTCTACATTCCTTTCATCACATGACACTGGAATTGCAACATATGAGTCTGTACATTAACAAGATAGCAAGAAAATTCTGCGTCCATGCGTTGTTCCTTCTAATGAGACTGGCAGGATTCTTTTGAGAAGCAACTTGGCAGTAAGTGTCAAAATCCCTCATGTACTCCTACTTCTTGACCTTGATAAAATTATTCTCAGAAAATTAATCTTACAATATTAAAAGACATATACATTAAATAATCACTTTTGCATTATTTCTAACAGCAGTGTATCAAAAGTAACATGTCTTAGTACAGCTGACTGGTTGAGAAAAATCAGTGTCAAGTCAAAGAAATATCATATAGTGATATTTCCTAGCTGGAGATAATTTTTTCCCTCAAGAGATATTTGGAAATATCTGAAGATGGTTTTGGTTAAGATAAGTACTGGCCATCTCAACCAAATGACACTAATTCCAAATTTGAGAAATCCTGTTATATGAATTATTATCAATATAAATACTTTCTGACTTGATATAAAGAGTAGAACTCCCATTCTGAAATACATTAATGTACAAAGAGAAAAAGTACAAGTCTAAATTTGGGATACTCTTGGATTATAACAATGGAAATTATCTTGAGTATAAAATAATACTGGGGGAAATATTTTTTAAAACATTGATAAAAATGAAATAAATCTTATACTTTGAAAAGTGTAATGATGGTATATTATTTTTACCCTAAGCAAAAATTTGAAAAACAGCAATGCGTAACTTTCTGCAGATGTATAATAACTGTTATTGCCCATCCAACTCTTGTGCATGGCATATTTTTGTGTGCAACAAATAGCTCTAAAGGAAAAGAAGGAATATGTTTCTACAAGACAGGGAAAACAGATTTGGTTAAAAAGTGGATTAGTCATCCACATATCATACTCTCTGTGTTCATCAGGACACCTGATGCAAGCAACAGAAATACAACTGAAACCAGTGACGCAAAGAAGACATCACGACTCATGTGATGGGGAGGAGGGTCTGTCCTCAGGCCAAAGGGACCTAAGAGCTCATATGTGCTCTGTGATCCTCTAGGTTTTCTCCTCGAACTCTCAAACTGCCTCCCAAACTCACAGAGGGTGTCAAATAACCTTCTACAGCTTAGGAAAAGTTCAAAGGACTCCAGGCTGATCTTTGAGTTTTCAGCTATGAATCCAGAAAAATGGAAATTTTCCCCTCAACTTCCTCACTGAAGACCTCAAAGTTTCTGGATGACCCTTTTTGGGCCACATGTGTATACTCTGGTCCAGTCACTAATTGCTGAACATCCTTAACAAAAAAGTTTGGAGTGGATTTGGTGGAGAAGTGGACTGGACAGATCAGAACAACAACTGTACCTTATATGTGCATATTGGCAAACATTTGAGCATTTGAAAACATGCTGGGCATAGCGGCTCATGCCTAGAATCCCAGCACTTGGAAGGCAGAGGCAGGAGGTACAGGCAGAGGTAGGAGGATTGCTGTGAGTTCAAGGCTAGCCTGGGCTCCATAGTGATCCCAGAGCCAGCCTGAACTACAAAGCAAGACCCTGTCTCTAAAAAAAAGAGAGAGAGAAAGTGTAGAAATTGTTAGAGTGGCACTAGCACTCTAGGAGGAATCAAATGTGAGGACAGACTCTGAAAGACATATGCTATTTGGGGTTTCAAGTGATCAAGAAAATAATGCTATATTTTTCCAGACTTTTTTTTTCTGCAATGAGAGACTGATAAAATCATAGAGTCAAAGTGGCTTGAAAGAAATAGAAATGAGGGCTGGGGATTTGGCTCAGTGGTTCTGGTACCTGTCTTGCAAGTACAAGGGCCTGGTTTCAATCCCTGGTTAATTACATACAATACTGGGTGTGGAGACTCACACTGATTGCCCAGCAGCAATCAGTACCACATATCATAGTGCCGGGCATGGTGGCTCACGCCTGTCAACCCAGCACTCGGGAAGCAGAGGCAGGAGGATTGCTGTGATGTGAGTTTGAGGCTGAGCACAGGGCCAGCCTGAACTACAAAGCAAGACCCTGTCTCAAAAAAAAAAAAAAAAAGAAATAGAAATGAACCATCTTTTCCTTACACATACAAGGTAACATATCTTTTTTGGACATCTATAACATGTCTAGCCCGAGGTCAGGCCCTGCATACCATCACATACCACAGTGCAGGGCGTGGTGGCTCATGCCTAAAATCCCAGCACTCGGAAGGCAGAGGCAGGAGGTACAGGCAGAGGTAGGAGGATTGCTGTGAGTTCAAGGTTAGCCTGGGCTACATAGTGCATTCACAAGAAGCCTGAACTACAAAGCGAGACCCTGTCTCAAAAAAGAGACAGAGAATGTGTGTAGAAATTGTTAGAGTGGTACTAGCAAGACTATGTGAAAGGGAAAATATAAACAGGGTCTGGCTACTAGCAGCTAGCAAGAAAAAAATGAAAGATATGTAGACAGACACATTCATTTACTCATCCAAAGGCTGACTAAATTAATTGTCCTTTTCTTCTGATAAAATAGGACACAGCAGTTGTATTTCATAAAATCATAGAAGCTGAAGCTGGACATACACAACCTTATGGAACACACCATGCAGAGCCTGGCATCTAAGTAGTCCTGGGTAGTGTTTCATCTTTGCTTCCCACCCTTGGCCACGTGACGAATGTTCTCCAACAGATGGTGTGCACTCTCCTGTCACACCAGGATGAGCTATGTGACTTGGTTCAGATACGAATGGAAGAGATCATGAAAAAGTCTTAAGGACACTGCAAGCCTCTTCCAGTGCATTTGCACCTTTTCTTGGTCATGACTCTTCTTCAGCCTGGGTCTCAAATGAGGTTACGCAGCTAATCCAGAGAGTTCACAAAAACAGAAATAAACCTATGCTTCCTACCTCACTTAGAGCTGGGCATTACTTGTTACCACACCAAGACTGATTGATATGGGATCCCACATATAGTGATAAGGAGAAGTAGGAGGAATAGACAGAGAACAATGCAGAGCAACAGGAGTGGATAAAGAAGATTCATTTTCTGAGCTCCTTCTGGTTTTCAGAATCGTGATAATGTCTGCAACAAATACAAAACCAAGGTTAGAATATGTTTTCCCCTAGAAATTTAAATTAGAGGGAAACCATGGACAAATAAAATGGTCTCATCCCACTAGCTGACAAAACGGGCTAGCCCAGAGATGGTGAACCTTCTAGAGCTTTCGGTGATGTAAACATCCTGCAGTGGCATGCGTACCATAGGCTTGCCACCCCCGGTCTAGCCAGTTAGCACAAGGTAAGGCCAAGCGTGTTCCCAACCAAAGGCTGCCATCCCCCAAGGTATCAAGGAACAGCTGTTGATAAAGAAAGAAGGTGAAAGATTTGAGTTGAACCTTTCAGGATGTTCAGCTCCTGAAGGTTCACAGAGGTGGGCCCATGGCAGGTGAGAAAGGACACAGAGCACAGGCAGCGGGGAGGTCACAGAGGAGAGGCCAACATCAGAGAAGACACTCGGCCTCAGAACTTCAGAACTTCTCCCGGAGTTCATGTGTCCCAAGAATCCCAGTCTCTTTACTGTGTTGCAACCCCGGGTCCATTCCTTTCCATGGTGAGATAAAATTATCTGATCAGAGCCCTGTTAGTGCCAGCCGAGATATGGAAAAGTTGGGGATCTACAGGCTCTGGCAAGGTCATTTCTGAGGTAAAGTCAACTTACATCAGAGTCTTGACAAAGGGTACGTTTAGCTTTGGTTATAACCCTAACCACCCACAGAGTGCGATTAGGCTTCCACTGAATGGACCTAGACTTTCCATTTCTGGAATGCCTTGTGATTTCCTGAGAAAGCAGAACCTCTAATGGGCCTGTTGCAGGCAAGCAGGAAGGGATTGAAGGGAGTTTTTCAAAATGGGTAGATGAACAGGTGGTAAGCTTTGTTTTGTGAGGAGAACATTCTCCCTTTCTTCCCTCCTCTGGAATTACCCACAAGCTAGGCTGACCTTCAGCAAGAGAGAGCAGACTCTAAAATTTAGACTTGCTCTTCTAACCTGCTCCTGGAGGGGTTTGTACAGTGGAAGATGTCCATGCTACACAATCCAAGTTTTGTTTCTATGAGAAAACTGGGCTTAAGGAAAAACAAAGTAGATAAAAGAAATAAAGTAAGTAGTCAGACATGATGTTAGGTAGAGACAAGACCCAATGTGTCGATCTGCTTCCCTATGGCAAGTTCACAGAAGGTGATATTGATTACAAGTGTCCTGGTTCTAACTTACTAACATGAGTGCTCCCATGAAACACTAGAACCAAGAATTTTTTCCTAGGGCAGGGGATTTAGCTCAGTGGTTCCGAAGCTGAGCTCAGGGCCAACCTGAACTACAAAGCAAGACCCTGTTTCAAAAAAAAAAATTTTTCCTACCCCAATGTATGAGTTAGAATTAATTTACCCTGCAGTAATAACCCACAATGTATACAATATACAAATTTCAATTATTTAATATTAAGTAATAACACAAATCAAAATTTAATTCCTCAAAATAAATTCTTTGAAAGACCAAGACAACACAGTCCATATCTACAGCTAGTTGAGGGACTCCCTTAGCATAGCAATAATATTTACAATAGAGACAAAAAGAATAAATGGCTTTTTCTTTAAGAAATTCTCTATGACCACTATTTCCTAAAAATCACCTTCTGATAAGAATAAGGCTACAGGGCCAGGGATTTAGCTCAGTGGTTCCAGTGCCTGTCTTGCAAGTGCAAGGGCCTGGGTTCAATCCCCTAGTAACCACATACAATACTGGGTGTGGAGACTCACTCCCAGCAGCAACCAGTACCACATACCACAGTGCCAGGCGTGGTGGCTCATGCCTGTAATCCTAGCACTCGGGAGGCAGAGGCAGGAGGATCGCTGTGATGTGAATTTGAGGCTGAACTTCAAAGCAAAACCCTGTCTAAAAAAAAAAAAAAGAAAGAAAGAAAGAATAGGGATACAAAGTTTGATATTACACTATCAGGGAAAAGCTTGAAGTTCACACAATCTAATGTTCCTATTGAAAGAAGACTGAATTTACTCTGACCATAGCCGAATTGAGGGTGGAATCAACGCTGGCTGCCAAATTAAGGAATCTAATCAAGATTGGAGCCAGCATGAAATCCACTGATCCTCCACCCAAAAGGGCCAAAAAGAACAGCAAATTTGCCCACATGAATTATTTCTGTATCTATTCCAACCCACAGCAAAGTTCCAGAAGCTGGATGTCACAGAAATCAGCCACTAGCACAGTAGAGTAGAAGAGGTACAAAGCAGCCGTTATAGACTGCCTGCTAAAACCACAGCTTTTAATACAGTGCTTGGGACATTAGAATCCTCATATTAGTTGACAGCTAGAAAACGTCGCTTACCAAAATGAGCTAGACACATCTTTCCAAGTCATAAAATGACAATGCTAATGTAAGAAAGAAGGGGAAAGAACATACCAATGTTTTTAAAAGGTTTGGCTAGCTTTATGGATTGTTGTCTTTGAAAATAGTTACTTGTCCCCACAAAGTCTTTGGATGACATAGAAAGGAAGTTCTAAGGAATTCTCATTTGGTTTTCCCCTCCTGCGCTGCTGTCCGCAGCTCAGTCAGCTCACCCAGTAAGCCCTAAGGTCTGCTTCACTTTTTCTTCCTACACAAGCCTCACTCTGACAAATGGGCCTTACCAAGCCATCGCTGGCAAATTTAATTGAACGGGTCATAGATTAACTAATTTAGGAATACCAGCCGTGATCCCAAGAAACTATGATATCATCTCTAATGGAAGATATAACCTTCATTTATCAAGCTAGACCTCGACCCATAAACAAGAGAAAGAACAAACTTATCTTAATTAGCTGCAAGTTCATTAAGAGAAAGATTAGTGGATACACTCTTGATAACTCCATGAGATCTGCATAAAGTGGAGGATCTTAATAATGCTACCATTTAGTTAGCACTGACTTATTTTCTAGGAACTATACTTAGTGTATGTGGTTCTGATTGCTGGTGGGCATGAGTCTCCATGCCTGGCATTGTTGTATGTGGTTACCAGGGATGGAACCTGGGCCCTTGCACTTAATAGGCAAGCGCTAAAACCCCTGCACTAAATGCCAGCTCTATTATCTTCATTTTTAAGATCAGAAAATATCTCTGGCAAAAATAGACTCATCTAAGACAATACAGCTTTGTAAAGAACAGAGTGGACTTTGAGCCTAAGATTTCTCAATCCTAAAGCCTAACTCCATTTCACCAAGTTTGCACTCCATAAATACATCTCAAAGCTACAAGTTTCTGGGCTGGGGAGTTAGCTCAGTGGTTCCGGCGCCTGTCTTGCAAGCGCAAGGACCCAGGTTCTATCCTCGGTAACAACATACCGTACTGGGCGTGGAGACTCACTCCCAGCAGCAACCAGTACCACATACCACAGTGCGGGCGTGTTGGCTCACGCCTGTAATCCCAGCACTCAGGAGGCAAAGGCAGGAGGATTGCTGTGATGTGAGTTTGAGGCTGAGCTCAGGGCCAGCCCAAACTACAAAAAGCAAGACCCCGTCTCAAAAAAACCAAAAAAAAAAAAAAGCTACAAGTTTCTCCAGGGGCTGTTGTTGTAATATTGGAGGGGGTAGGTGGGAAAACTCTGGCTATCTAAACCACAAAAGGCACCTCACAGTCACAAAGTCTAGCAACAGGATAGACCATGAAGTAATGAAAGTTCATTGCAGAAAAACTTCCCATATGAAATATAGAGAGAGGGGTCACTGCTCTGGTTGAAAAGGAGAGGAGATGATCTCAATATCTAAAATGAAAAAGTAAAAAGTGAAAGTCAGATTCTAAGAAATGAAGCCAAAGTGGAAGTCTAGCTTCCTTTCACTTCAAAGATAATGCACCCTAAGCATCATATATGTGATACATTACAAGACAGTTAAGAAATACTAAGATGATTGAGATTGTAACAAAAAAGTAAGGAAACAAATTTTATATATATGGGGGGTGGTAGGGTGGGTGGGGCTATGGGAAAAAATGAGAATTAAGTTGTGTCTTATACTGGTACAAATCCCCATTATGGAGTGCAATCATGATGTGTATATTTAATGTACCAATAAAGATAATTTAAAAAAAAAAAAAAAAGAAATACTAAGATGAAAAACAAGATGGTGTGGGCCGCAGAGTTAGCTCAGTGGTTCTGGCACCTGTCTTGCAAGTACAAGGACCGGGGTTCGATCCCCGGTAACCACATACCATACTGGGTGTGGAATCTCCATTCATGCCCAGAAGCAACCAGTACCACATACCACAGTGCGGGGCGTGGTGGCTCACACCTGTAATCCCAGCACTTGGGAGGCAGAGGCAGGAGGATTGCTGTGATGTGAGTTTGAGGCTGAGCTCAGAGCCAGCCTGAACCACAAAAGCGAGACCCTGTCTCAAAAAACCTAAAAAAGAAAAAAAGAAAAACAAGATGGTGTGGATATGGAAGATTATTTCAGTTCATTACTAAAAGAAAATAAGACTTCATTAAATGGGAGTGGAAGAGTTGGATGTCATATCAAACCAAATGAAAGAAATGTGATATTCTAACACAGGATGGTGAGAAATACAGAAAAGTTCCAGGGAAATAGTGACGCTTCATAGAAAATAGTGAAAAGCACAGAAAGATAAACTGAGGCCAGATGATGAATGATTGAAAGATTTGGGCTTTATTTTATTATACTTGGGAGCCAGTTATGCTATTTATTTGTTTATGACTGTAGTTTAATTGAATCTATCTGAATCCTTGGTAAAATATTAACAAAGAGAATGCAAATATATATAAAAAATAATTATATACCATAATCAGTTGAAATTTATTCTAAGCATGCAAGGCTTGTTCAATACCTGCAAGCCAACCCATATAATCCAACACATCAAGAAGCTAAAGAAGAAAAGTCATATGATCCTCTCAGTTGACTTAGAAAACAAGTGACAAAACCTAAAACTCAGAGTGAAGATACATTTTTTAAATTTCTCAGGGTCGGGATTTAGCTCAGTGGTTCTGACACCTGTCTTGCAAGAGCAAGGACCCGGATTTGATCCCTGGTTAATCACATATAATACGGGGTATGGAGATTCATGCCCAGCAGCAATCAGTACCACATACCACAGTGCCGGGTGTGGTGGCTCACACCTGTAATCCCAGAACTCAGGAGGCAGAGGCAGAAGGATTGCTATGATGTGAGTTTGAGGCTGAGCTCATGGCCAGCCTGAACTACAAAGCGAGACCCTGTCTCAAAAAAAAAGAAAAATGCAGTTTATTACCAACAACACATAAGACTCAATAGAGAATAACAGAATTCAGATAAGTTTAGTGTGGTGAAAGAGAAAAAAATGTAAGATTTAGAGACAGATGGACAAAATTGAATATTGAGTCTTGCAGTCACCTTCAGCCATGTAACAAGCTTCTTCATCCTTCTAAGCCCTCAGTTTATTCACTTTTGCAATGACAATAATAATTCCTACCTGAATGTCATAAAGATGAAACAAGACAATGGGCATGAGCTTAGTTGGCTGCACAGGACTGAATACATATTCTGTTTACCTAATTGGTGGTACCAGTTGGCGAAGTCAACATGCGTGCTTAAGTGCCAGGTGCAGATAAAGGGTACAGGAGCAGAGGAAGTAACCCGTGGAGTGGGCAACAAAGGCATCCCCAAAATCTGGGGATTCCAGGTGAATTTTAAAGGAATCCGAGTAAAATTCCAATAGTCAAGGAACACAGCGAGTCTTTAGCATAAATGAGGAACTCAAAATTGGTTATTGGGTGAATGGATAAGTGAAGAATGGATGAATGGGAAAACAAAAGAATAAGTTTAAATATCCCAGAAAAACTTTAGAGGCAGTAAGTGGACCAGAATCTATAATTAAACCTAGTCCTTGATGTCACAGGAATTTTGTTTAAATAAATTTTCGCTCTATCATGTCCCTTGTGAACTCCCAGACATTTCCTGGAGATGGGCATTTATGTCTCCCTGGCCTTAAAGACACCCCAGGTCTGTAGAGACCACGCTGTATCTCATTTGACCCCCGGGAGTATACTATCTCTCCGACTGATCTATGACCTGCATGTATTCAGGTGAATACATTTCCTGTAGCCCCAGCAGGACAAGATAGCTCTTGCACCCGCTGACATATTTAGACACATGTATTATCTGAACAGCCTCTGTTCTCTGGTGATAACCACCACGTCACCTACATTGCTAGTCAGCTTCCTCCACAAACCACAATCAGAAAGGTTCTCATGGGAAAAAAAAAGGTATCTTATGATTTTGTGCTTTTAAAAATGAAGCTTTTGCATAATGGTCAGAGGGATTCAGGATTCCTCTTGCGGACAAGGACAGTGGTAAAGGGTGGCATTTGGCAGAAGTGGGAGGCAATAGAAATGGATAAAAAGAATCCTAGAGGTTCGGGCCCTGTCTAAATCTCCCTCTGACCTTAGACAGGTCGCATAACCTGTCCAGAGAGTAGTTCCGTCATCTGCATATCAGGAGGCTGACAAACATGACTTGTAAGAATCTTGCAGCTTTTATATTCTAGAACTGCAAATAAAAGAGCCCATCTTCTGTGCCAGGAAGGGGCAAGTCAAGTTCAACTCTTCTCTTCCGGGGCTTCTTTGTCCAGTCTCCCCGCTCACAACCCCTAATGGCGCGGGAAGTAACCAGCCCCAACATTAGAGAGTCATTGAAAACTTCAGTTAGGTTAATTCAATAGATCTATTTTTTTCTGTTTTTTACTTCCACTCAACCACAAAAAAAAAGAAAAAAGAAAGAAAAAGTCCCTGGAGAAAGGCTTCCCTTACCCACTAAGGATTTAAATAGGATTTCTCATTAAGTTCTGATCCCAGAATCCTCATCGTGGGTAGCACACTTTAAACCAGATGTTAACAAGCTAAACTTGGCCCAGATGAGACTCTCTGCCAAGGAACAAGAAGAAATGAGTGTGTCCAGGCAGGACAGCAGCAGGCACCTGAAGCAGGGCGCTGCAGTAGCACTGGCAGGACGGACACAGAAGACAGGTTTGTTTGGTGGGTTCCACAGAGCAGAGTCAAGGGCCACCAAAGGAAACTTCTGGAAAACAGGAGACATTGCCATCACCCCTGGAAAAGCATGCCTATTAAAACATCCAAGGAAGCTCATGGTGTAGTGGCCTTGGTTCCAGGAAGGTTCCGAGCCAACAAGCTCCCTGCCGAGCAGCTCCTGAGCATGCATGTCAGCACAACCAGGGGCCCAGAGGACCCGTCCAAGGCAGAGATTTCATGTTCCACCGGAGCCCTGACTAAAGCTTGATAAACATTGTTCACCATGACTTCTAGTGGTTTTGTTTTCGAAACATGTTTAACTTACTTTGAGCTGAATCCTGTGGTTTGACTGTACACTGTTGCTTTTCTGTAGAACTTTAGGAGAGCAGGGAGGACCAAGCTTTGGTTAAAATTTCCCCAGTCTGTCTGCTGTCCTAGTCAGAAGTGTCGCCGATGTGATCAGGAATAATACAGGTAGTAGAGTCACTATTCAAAAGCTTTGCAAAACCAATTATCCCTTTGCAAAATGAAAAACTTGGCATCTTTCCAATCAAGGTAACACCGGGAGGAGCCCACTCACCTCTTGCTGTACAAAGGATACAACATGGCTGCCCTTGCGTAGTGTACAGACAGGTCCTGATCCAGGGCAGTGGAGGGGATTCAGTGCGAACTCCACAGCACTCTGCTGCATGTATGATTGCTGAGCACATACCAGGCTGTGAGCGATCTTCAAAACAGGACCTCTCCCTCCTAGTGTTCCTGACTTTCTGTCACCCTAACTTCTGGAACAATCTGAGTATGGCAGATTCTCTCACACTGGAGGAAAGCTATCGAACTCTGATAGCCTTGCTACTGTAGATGGCACTGAACTGCCAGCATACCTTACTGTCTCCATCTCCCTAGAGAAAACTGTGCTGCCTATACCACACAGGGCCCAGAGCTGCACCCAAACAGTGCCCTCAAGGTGCCTGTCCAGATGGGGCTGGACAGCCTAAACTTTTAGGCTGGCTTCAAAAATGATGCCAGTTTTACCAGAGTTGTTGAGCATTTTATAACAGAGAAAACTGTCTGTCCTGTGTTGGCCCTACAGACCACCTGTCCCAAATCAGCTTAAGACTGTCCAAAGCTTCAGCTCAGGTGGCCTATCTTGGGGCCTGTCATGCTTTATTCCCCTCTCACCTTTTTTTTTTTTTTTTTTTTTTTTTTTTTTTTTTTTTTTTTTTTTTTTTTTTTTTTTTTTTTTTTTTTTTTTTTTTTTTTTTTTTTTTTTTTTTTTGAGATAGGAGCTCGCTGTATAGTCCAGGTTGGTTTTGAACTCACTTTGTAGACCAGGCTGACCTGTAACCTGCAGTGATCCACCTGCCTCAGCCTCCTGCTTTGATCCTTATTGGTCTCATCTCCCCTGCTCTAACACCTTCTTCTGGGAGCCTGGGTCCAGGACCTGGTCAGGGAAACTTCTGTCTCCTAACACAGAGAATCCAGCACATCCTGGGGCACATGGAACTTGTGAAATTAAACTGGAACAGAAACATTACAGTACTCTCTCAGTAACTCAATAGGAATGGCATCAATGAGCTTATCTGTCACTTCCAATTCAAGTCATTTGTCACACAGATTATCTCTAGCATTAGCTTCTAGAATATCTTCTAAGCCTATCAGAATTACAGGCCAAGTCTTCTAACCACAGAGGAATGTTGAATGTTTAAGTAACAGAAAATATGATGTGGCACATGTCTCGGAAAACATGACAGCATCGTTGGTTAAGCTTCTGCCCTTCCTGCCTTCAGGCACCTCCTGCCCACACAGCTCCAAACAACTTCCTGAAAGCCACTCTTCCTGGTGTCCTGCTCTGCGAAGAGCCACTAAGTGTTTGAGGGCAGGCGGGCGGGGGTGAGCCGGGTGTCACTCTTCCTCCAACCAGGGCCTGATTTCCTGTTCATGCATTTCTGAGGAATTAGCGATGAGTACCAGCTGCCAGACTCAACTGTGTAGAGCTGAGTAAGTCCCATAGCTTGTTGTCCCCTGCTTAAACTGCAAGGTCCTAAGTTCAAATTATTCAAGATTCTGAAGAAACTCCCCCAACCGCCCATGTTTTCCAGCCTCTTCCTTGGCTCAAGACTCCTGAGGCAGAATTGGAGACAGCGCTGAGATATGAAGGGCCATGGAGAACTGGATGACAAGGCTCGCTCTCTCGCCTGCCTGGGAGACTGCACGACATCTCACATACTCACAGGCACCTGGAAGCACCGCGTATGAAACCAGACTGGGAGTCTGGAGATTCGGGCTGGGCTAAATCCAGGTATTGAGACCATGGAGCCTCTGTCTGCAGCTCAGCTTGGAAAGACAGACCCTTCTCCTCAAGCCCTCAATAGTCACAGAAAAGAATTTTGAGACTTGAAAATTTCTGACTGCAAAAAAAAGAAAACTGTGCAAATTTCCTTGCACATGTAGATGCGCATGAGTTCACATAAATATGCACACTCACTTGAAAAAGTAGGGAAAGGCCAGAGTAGTGAGAATCAGTATATTGTTAATGACGCAGTTCTAATATAATTCAGATCCAGAGGCCATTGCCATTGACTTAGTATGCATGTTATTCTCTTCAATTAAAAAAAAAATAAGTAAGCTGAGTCTTTTGAAGAACTTGTTCATTTCCTCTGAATTGCCAAACGTACTGACATATAGCTTTTCATATTATTTCTTGACCATCCTCTTAGTGATATCACTTCTTTTATAAATGATATTAGTCACTTGTGGGTTTTTTCCTAATCAGTGTTGATAAAGAGGTTTATTATTGCTCTTGGCCTTTTCTCAGCACTAGCTTCTTGTCTTTACTGTCTCTTTTTATTTTCTTTTCCATCGATATTTTTAACGCTGATATTTATCATTTTCTTTCTTTTGCTTATATTTTCAGGTTCCATTTGCCTCCCGCCCTTTATTCCACTTTCTTTTTTGAGACAGGGTTTCGCTTTGTGGTTCAGGCTGGCCCTGAGCTCAGCCTTCAACTCACATCGCAGCAATCCTCCTGCCTCTGCCTCCCGAGTGCTGGGATTACAGGCGTGAGCCACCACGCCCGGCACTGGTATGTGGTACTGGTTGCTGCTGGGCGTGAGTCTCCACACCCAGTATTGTTATGTGGTTACCGGGGAATCGAACCCGGGCCCTTGCGCTTGCAAGACAGGCGCCGGAACCACTGAGCTAACTCCCCGGCCC
>PVIR01007389.1:0-60636 GCA_004026965.1 Petromus typicus
GTTAGCATAAGATAACTTGTTTCTGTGGATACATAAAGAAGGTAATATTAAGTCACATTATCATAAAATATGCTCTATATATGATAATGAAATATAAAAAGAACTCTACAGAATGAAGTGACAGTTGACTTTTTTCAGAATTTATATTTTAACTAAAAAGTGTAATGTATTTATAGCATAATGCTTTAAAATATACACATGGTTGAATGATCAAGTCAAGCTAATTAACATACTTTACTTGGTGAAAGTACAAATTTTCTAGTTATAATAACTTTCCTATATTTGATATATTATTAATAATTCAATATATTTTAATTTGTCATAGTTATCAAGAGGCTGGAAATATAACTCAGTGACTCTGTGCTTATCTGGAAAATACAAGGTTGTCAGTTTGAACTTTGATACTGGAAAAATTTTATAACTGATAAGTTGCATAGTAGGTATTGTGGACTTACTCTTCTTGTCTGCAAATGAAATTTGAACATGATTGTGATTTCAACACCCTAGCACACGTCAACTTCCAATAGTCACTATATTATTCATTTTTCTAAGTGTTTTCTTTAAATTTCATATGTGAAATATTATAATTTTAATGTATTTATACATTGATATATGACAAATACTGTATATATATATATATATACATATGCATGTATGTATCATAATTAGAGTCCATCACAACAGTAAAAATATTTTTCTTGAACTTGGCAAAGTGAAATATTGTCACTTTGTGCATATTTCATTGTGCCTATCATTTATTGTTTATATCTATATGGAGGAGGAGGAAAAATCATTTGAGGTTAAAGATTGAGAGAACAGTCTATTAAGGTATTCAAAAGCCAAAAATATTGTGAAAAATATTTATTATTGTGATATTTTCCTTTGTTATAATGGTCAACTCAGCTGCATTTTTTACAGACATCCTGTATTAGTTTTGTAGATTTTCTTCTGCAGTCAACATTTTTATTTCTAAAAATATAAAATTACACATATTATTATAGAACTTCAGAAATGTCTATTAAAAAGTGAAAGTTACTCCTGTTTCCCATGAAACTTTTGATTAAACTCTAAAACAAAGGCAGATAGGTGATGTTTTATTTTGAATGAAAGCTATATTTTTATCATAGAAATGCTTTCATAGAATTGAAATCATAGAATGCTTTCAACATTCAGTAGTTTAAAATAAGGCATTTCTGCAAGCTTTTTTTTTTTTTTTCAGAAATATACCTAGGCACACAATGACATGTGTACTTACTTCCATAATATTACCCAGCATTGATACAATCACCAAGGCTAAGATAAAATTCTTCATTTGGGAAAATGATTCCTCTTTGCTGCTCTGGTATAAACGATATGAGTATCTAGGGTATTTTTATGCTTCCAGATTGCTAGGCACTCGTGTTCCTTGAAATACAACTTGGTATTGATATTTTTTTTTTTTTAAAGAATGGAAAATACAAAAGAAAAAGAATGTGGCAAACAAGACACATTCAAATGTCTTTGGCCAGAGATCTGGCACATAGCACATCAACTCCTATTTCACAGATAAGGATTTAGGCAGACCACCTTAGTTAGACAGAGACTGATCCAAAAGTGTCTTACAGCTGTGTAGCCACAGACCCAGGCATAAACTGAACACAATTCAATGGAAGAAGCTACTGAACTTCAACAAGAGTGTAGAATTTTCTTATTTTATTTTTCCCTTCACAATTCACAAATACATTTAGCTTTCTAGAATCACAATGTTTCTATTGTAAGTCCATAAATATTTTGACCTATACTTTAAACTTATTTTCTATAGAAATAAGTCTTATTTTTATTTAAGTGAGCTATTCTGTCAATGAGTTTCTAGATTTTTTTTTTCTTTATTGCTGTAGAGTATGCATTCATTTATTATATCAGAAATTTGATGACTATTTTTCATTTAAAAACAATTTAGGAAAGTTTCTTTATTTTGATTATGTTTTCTTCTATCTTCTTTTCTTCCCATCAAATCATTATTTATTTGTAAGACCTCTTGGTCCCTTTTTTATGTTTTTGCTTGTCACTGATAATTCTCAACCCTTTACATTTTTGTTTCTGTCAATTACTTTTCCATATATTATAGATTATATTTGCAAAAGAAAACCCTATGTTCCCTCAAAACACATTTTATTTGAGCTTTTTTTAAATAGGTTATTATAAATAAAACATGAACAATATTTTTAATTTCACATAATAACCACTGCTGTATAAAAATATGAAGTACACATTGGTGAAGAATTATTGGGGTAAAGTAATTACTAATTTACAGTGGTCAAGGCAGCTGACTGTGAAGAAACTTTGATATAAGTTTGAATTTAGGAAGAGCATAACTCTTGCAGATATTTGAAGGAGAAAGCAGAAGAAATACAATGGTCTTAGCCACAAACATACCACAAAGTTCAAGAACTAGAAAGAAGATGATGGATAGACAAAGAATAAGAAGCCACCATGTGGGAAAACTTGAGAAGTTTTAAGAATTTTGTGCTCATTCTACATGTGAAAAGAAGCTACCACGAAGAATTTTAAACAGAGCAATTAAAGCAAAAAGACATCAGGTAAGTGTAGTAAGGCCAGTTGGAAAGCTGGTTTCTGATTTGTGGTATCAGAAAGTGTGAGAGTTAAGAATAGTTACATCTTGTACACGTTTGAAAAGAAGTGCTGAGTGGAACAGCTAAATGAGAAAGTGAAAACAGGATACTGTGGTGCACACATGCTATCCCAGCACTTGGGAAACTGAGGCAGGAGGACTGCCACAAGTTTGAAGACAGCTTGAGCTCCATAGGAATTGCAAAGGCAGCCTAACAACCTAGTGAGACCTTTTCTAAAAATCTAACAAACGATGTAAGCAAGTGAGAAGATTTCAAGCATTCAGATTCAACAACTCCAAGTATATTAAAGTTTGTGCAACTACTGATATTTGGGGAAGAACACAGACATTTGACCTAATCTATTTTATTTTGATTTCCTCTTAATTTACATTTTATAAATTATTTTTCTATTTAATTTTTAATAATTCCAAGCAGTTTTTCTCAGATTTTCAGATCTCACCTTGGCCTTTATGAAACAAAATCGCCATAAGGATTTGTACACATTTGTAATTTCACTCTGACTGATGTCTTCAAATAAACCTATGTTATAGGAGTGACAGTCTGAATTGCAGGCTTTATATTTTTGTTTTGAACTATTTAGACTCTTTAAGTATCCCTAGTCACATTTCCCTGCAAAATTACTTGTCCAGATTTTTCATTCTTCTTAGACATATGTAGTTATCTTCCAACATATGAATGAAAACTGTGACATCATCTTCACCTATGAATATAATCATTATAAACATAAGACAAAATTACATTAATGGTATTATTGTCTACGTGTTTAAAAAGTCTTTGTTAAGCACTGAAATTTAATTTTAAGCACTATCACTGTCAGGTAGGTGTAGCTTCACTCCAAATTCCTGTCAATCAGACCCCAAATCCCCCAATGAATAGGTTAGTAACTGCTGGGGGTAGAGGCAGGATTTTGTTTTGTTTTGTTTCGCTTTCTTTTGTTCACCCTATCAGAAATGTTGAAATCCTGGTTTCTCTCCAATTAGGCCAAGTTGTAGGGTTAAAATTCTTGGTCAGTGTTTTCAAAGCATGGCTCCGACACGAGTAGCTTCAGAGGAACGTGAAAATGTTAGAAATCCATATTAAAGGACGTACACCAAAACCCGGGACTCAGAGCACAAGCTATGTGATTTTTGTACATGCTAAACTTCAAGAAAAAATTTCCAGCTCCTGGTATTCAAAGGCTCCTTCATGCAGCAAAGAATCACCTCAGAGGTGCTAAGTCGCGCTCCGTAGTGAACACCACGAAGTAGAATCTGCTTTCAAACAAGATCATTTTGTAACTTGTTGTCTCAGTAAGGGAGGAAATCTTGCTGAATCAGTACACCTTTATGTAGGAACTGAGGCTCGATGTGGAAATAAGGAGAATTTTCTGAAAATTATATATATATATACAATTATATATAATTGTATATATACATATAATTATATATATAATTGTATATATACATATAATTATATATATAATTGTATATATACATATATATACATATGTATATATACAATTATATATATACATTTATTATATATATACATATATATACATATGTATATATACAATTATATATATACATTGTATATATATATACAATTATATATATAATTATACAATTATATAAGTGTACATTTATACTATTATATATATAATTGTATATATATACTATATATTTTTTTACAAGAGCAATTTGAGAATATAATATAATTATTACTTTAGCAAAACAACACCATTACATTGCCAGACAAGTTACAGCACAGAGGGTCTAGCTTTTCCTCACTCTAGCAAACAACACTGATATGGTGCAGCCAGGGGTAAAAAAGCAGCATGGAGAGCCTCATCTCATGGGCTGGGTAGGGTTCTGTTTCACTGCCTCCTGACCCTTTGTCTTCTTATATCACCCTTCCAGAAAGCGGCAGGACATTCCTAGTCACCTCTGGACTCTTTGACATCAATATGTGATCATTTTACATAGGTATGGTCTAATACAGAGGAGTCACATTACTTTCTAGAGAATATGGTGTATTAGCATATTCAAGGACACCTGAGTACTTCCTATTGTGTCTTGCCCGCTAAATACTTTCTTTCCCAAGTTTGTATGGGACTTCAAGCTCTTCAACATAAATAACCTTTACACTTATATGCATATTACTGTTGAAATGAGCCATTCAGGTTTTCAGGTTTCTCCACATGTAATTGAGTCGGCTACAGAAAATGGCAACACCAGGGAATAATTTAGCTTCTGTGAGCAAAAGCAGTGGTTCTCCCCTGAAGAGTCATCCAGCTCAAAGCTTTATAATTTATTCTTAATAGGAAGAAGTTTCTAAATCTTAAACCTGAATTACTCAGACAAGAAATTATCCTAGCAATAGATATCATTCCCTTTTACTTCTGACTGTTAAAATTGTCAACAGATCCTAATTTGTTCCTAAGAAACTTTGTCTTAAATTATCACTTATATTTGAGATTGTAACAAAAAAGTAAGGAAACAAATTTTATGTATATGGGGGGGTGGTAGGGTGGGTAGGGCTATGGGAAAAAATGAGAATTAAGTTGTGTCTTATACTGGTACAAATCCCCATTATGGAGTGCAATCACAATGTGTATATTTAATGTACCAATAAAGATTATTTAAAAAAAGGTTAAACCAAAAAAAAAATATATATATATCACTTATATTAAAAGGAAAAAGTTCCACAAAACCACAGTTGCCATCATGATACTCAAGAACAACAAAGCTGAATAACTAATACAAACATATTTCAAGACGTATCTATAGAAATCATGACAATATGGCATTTGTGCAAGAGCAGATCAGTGAGCATAATAGAGGGCAAAAAGATCCATAGAAGTATATCAGATAATCTTTGACAAAGGAGAAGAGAAGAAAGATTAACTGCTCAACAAGTGACACTATCAAAATAAGAAATCCAAATTTAAAAATGCATCGAAATGTTTTTAAAATTACTCAGAAATATCACAGACTTTAACATGAAGTTAAATATGTGAAATTTATAGAAACTAGGATCCTCCTGGGAATTGATTCCATAAAAACACATCCATAATTGTCCAGTCGGAGGTGGGCTTATGGGGTCAAAGGCATGAAAGCTTATGATGGATCTGTGCCTGTGGGGGAGCTGGAACATGAAATAGGTGGTCAGACAAGGAGATGGAAGGTGCAGAATTAATTAAAGGCAGCATCAGTTATCAAAGCTCTGGAAGTTCCCTGGATGGCTGGCATCTTGAATCTATATGGAAAGGATAAAGAAGCAGGAGAGCTGAAGACTAATGTCTGAAGGTGACAATAGCAAAGGACAAAATGCTCAGGAATGTTCTTCATAATGTGCACACACTTCCTTTTTTTCCCTTTTTATTCTATCAGGCTAGAATCCAAGTGGTCGGGGGTCACTCCCAACCAGGGTGCATTTTCACTCAATCCATTTGCTGGCCTTCATATCAGTCACCCAGAGACACATCCAGAATGTGCTGTCCTCACCTACCAGGCATTTCTTAATTCATTCATTTTGACATATTATGATAAATGGTCACAATTCACCACTCGTCAACCAAGTATCTCTCCTTAAATAATTTTTAATCACACCATACTTTAGATGCTAATTCAGAGCATATACAGCCTCTGGAAAGTCTTCCATCACTCTTGAAAAGCATTACACATAGCTCTGTAACTACATCATGAAAAGACCATTCTTTCAATTGAGTTGCTTGTGAATGGTGGGGGACATGATAAGACAATTGATTCCATGTGCTTGAGCCCCTGCTGCTTTTTCTGGGAAGCACATCCTTTGGGCAGACGCAGTGCTATGTAGAATACTGTGGTGATTATGGATGAGACCTCTGTGAGTCGACAGATGACAGTTTTGGCAGAAACTTTACTCACAGGGAAGGTAAGTCTATCCTGGGGTAAGTGTCTGTTCCTATAAGGGTGAAATACTGCCTTTTCCATGACAGAAGTAGTTTAATGTCATTAACCTGCTACCGATGGCAAATGAATCCACTCTAGGGAACAGTGCAGCATCAGAGAGTTCATATTGGTCTGCAACGTTGGACATACAGGAATTCAATGGGTCTATTGACCCAAGTCAGTCATGGTGAGGGGAAGTCCATGTTGCTGAGCCTTCGCCACTATGACCACTTTGATCACGAATCTCTTTGAGTAGTGACAGGAAGGTCCGAGGAAAGAAGTTGACTGCTCTCCACTCTGTCTCATTGTATACACTGGATTATTAAAATCATCTGTTGCTAAAGTCCTCTTTTGATGAATATTTACGCATCCTGTGCCCAATGAAGACATCTATCCATGTATCTCTTCCTCAGAAGCTTTGCCACCAATTTTTCCATCATGATCCCTCCAAGCTTCTAAACATCCATACAGATAATTGACTGTGGTCCATAAATTAGTGTTCAGTTACATATCTGGTCATTTTATCATGCCAAGTACAATGTATGACCCAGTTCACTACCAGTGTTCTGCCCACTCTGAATACTTTCTTTCACTACTTTCCTTCAGGATGTCCTGGAGAAGCACTAGAGTGCTGTAGCTATCAACCTTCTAGTGTTGCTTGTAAGTGCAGAATCACCTGTGCACCATGCCCCACTCTTCTTCAACTGTATCATCTCACACACAGGGTACATCCCGTGAGGTCACAGGTGTATATTGGAAGGCAGAATGTAGCAGCATAGCAGAAACAGTAACCACTAGCATTTAGACCATTTCTTCATGAAACTTACACATGCCTCTGCATTCTGCTCATGCCCACTCAGGATTGTTGGTGAGCATATGAAATTTATAACTCAGTGAGTCATCACCCAGTTCACAACAGGCAGCTGTGTGACATACCATGGTTAAGCCTTCTATATCCACTAAGAACCAAAAGCACTCCTGTTCCTCAGAGGAAGAGATTCACCTTTGGGAGCTTGACAGAAGTTCCAAACAGCATTTATATCTGCCCCTTACTACTCAGATTCCATTGGCTTAGCTGGATCTTGTGGCCCAAGTAAATAGGAGCCTGCACAGCAGCAACTGCTCACACAGCCTTCCCTTTTCCCAGTCCCATAGCTTTCAAAGTCATTTAGTGAATGGGTTGGAGTTACACTCGCATGTGAGGAATGTGTGACCCACAAAATCACATTAGGGGATCCCAGTATGTGTTATTTTTTTATGCCATGCATCATTGCATTCCTAGAAACCTCACTGAGGAGGAAGGCTCTTAGATGTTAGTTGAATCCATTTCCCATCTTCTGACAGATCAGTGGTTTCCCTGTAAGTCCAAAGTAGCCACTTCCTCTTGCTTACTTGTTCCTATCAGCATCATTAATTCAATGTTACAGGCTATAAGACTCTATGGAAGAGAAAAGTGATCCAGATCCATCAAACTAAGTCATGATGCAGGGCTAGAGATATGATATATATCAGAAGGAGCAGAGGAATAGTGTACTGATGGGCTTGGCAGCAGAAAGAAAACTCGTTCTCATGGGTCTTGCAGATAGCTATGGAAGAGAAGCATTTGTCAAGCTAATTCCTGCATATCAAGATCTGAAATATCTGTTAATCTGCTGAAGCAGAGAAACTAAATCTGGTGTGGTAGTTGCAGCTGGAATCACCACTTGATTTAGTTTATGATAATCTGCTGTCATTTCTCAATAGCCACCTCTCTCTGCACATGCTAAATAGGAAAGTTAAGCTGCAATGTGGTAAGTGCATCATTCAATTCTTCAGTGATGACAATAACCTCTATTATCTCCCCAGGGACACAATATTAACTTTTTTTGGCATTGAGGCAATACCTATGGCTTCCAGTCAGCCTTTGCCTCCACCATAGCTCTCACAGCACAGGTTGGGAAATCAATATGGACATTCTGTTAAATTAGTACTAATTTTATCTATTCCAAGTATACATTCTGGAAGTGACCACAAGATAGACTCAGGGAAGCTACCAGACACACTGGAAACCAGATATTGGCTAAAAACCCACTGATTTTCTGACTCCCTTTTTGGAGGGTCACAGTGATGTTTTGGGTCTGCTAAAATGAGTGTTCTTTCAGAAACAGTATTGAGTGTTCCCAAGAAAATCTGATCTTTTTATTTTTCCCAGTGTATATTTGCCTTGGCAAAATGCTATAAGTTCCTCTGACAAAGCCTAGGAGAGATATTCCTATGTAATTCTGTAGTACATCAAAATTCTTCCTCAGGAGAATCCAGCCTCCCCTGTACTCAAAAGTTCTGGTTTTGTAAATTGACTAAAGACTGCCAATTGTTTGAGGTGAGGTTATTCTCTAGGGTTACAGTTTGAGGTGCGGTTTTGTATATTTGTCCTAAAATTTGTCTCCTTATTTAGAGTAAAACCTTGATCAACTTCCTATCTATTTCATTTGTGAGGACAGCATGATCAGCCAATGGTATGTGCCAGACTATACTTGTTATTGTTTTGTCTTTACTCTTCATTAATATAAAGAAGCCCACCTTATCTTTGGTCTGAATTGAGAGCTTTCACTCTGCCCTGTGACTCCAAGATCAAATTATATTCATGGCAGTTAGCCGTTCCCCAATTGAATGACTGTGACCTCTGCAGTAAGTTTGAATGTACAAATAATAACAGATTGAGCTCTAAAAGTATCCTGAGTTTCCCTCCCAAATCTGTTTCTTATAGTCTTTTTCTGGACCATAACGGTGTGGAGAAGTAGGATTTATTGGGCAAATCTACCCCCAACTCTTCCATTTCTTTGAGCCTTTGAATAGTTTCATCAACAGTATATCAAATAATATGAGATATTACCAGCCCATCCACAGTGAATCAAGTTTTTACACATATTTAAGTCAACCTATCAAATAAACTGTTATACATGGTTTCAACTAACTAAAATCTGTGACACTAAAGTCAGTCTCTGCCTAATGGGAACATATCAAGGAAATTAGCCTGATGTGTATTTATGTTCCTGCCATCATCCCTCAGGCTTAAGACTCATTGCCATACTTGTTCCCCACACCTGTTTGTAACAATGAGACAACTATGATTGTTTGGGTCTGCATTGCACCTCCTCTTGGTTAACATTATGCACCTCATCTTTTAGGGTCTTTGGAGATTTCAACATGGTTATAAACCTGGAGGAAAAAGTGACAATGAGGGTGGTTTTGAAGAGCCTTAATATTGTGTTGTTTTATAAGAGCATCAGGGCAGATCCTTACTATTTTCATGGGCAACACACAATTAGTTTTGTCAGACAGAAGTGAGGAGACAAACAACATAGGGCATGGAAGTAGGAGTGCTTCTCTTGGTGAAAGTCAGGATATCTTTCCTTCTAGGAAAATAATCTCACCAAAATTTAGGAATTCATCCCCATTTAGGATACAGAATTCTGTCTGAACAGCATCCTCAGTTTAAGTGCTGGTCCTTTTTGAGGCTGAGCACGAAATTTATAATGTTATTCATCAGTCACATTATGAGGGCTTGTTTTCAGTAATTTCAGCCTTGTGGCTAAAAGAGAGAAGATTCTACCTCAGGATACACTTAGGTGAGTTCAGATTGTTTGTGCCTGACTGGAGATGAAAAGCTGAGTTGTTGAGCTCTATTTTTCTCTACAGATACTGAGCAACCAGCCTTCATCATTATATTCCTAATTCTTTGCAAATTATTCAGAAGTATTGTATATATAATCACTGAGTTATTTGCATATCGCAAATGTTGAATTAGGATAATCAAATGGATCAATCCTTTAAACAGTTCACACTGTGAGCTACCAGTACTGTCTGCATTTCAAACGAAACACAGCAGCTTTAAGTCTTATCATATTAGAGAGGTAACTTCAGGAATCACTACAGAATTAGAGAAATTGTTTTTCAAGATTAGTTAGGATTGATGGTCCCATTTGACCCGGCCATTGCCCTGCTAGGTATATACACACAAGAATTAAAAGACTCATATCACAGTGACATATGTGCACCCATGTTTATAGCAGCCCAATTTGTGATTGCTGCATCTTGGAAACAACCCAAATGTCCATCAACTGGAGACTGGATAAAAAAGCTGTGGTTCTTCTACAGAATGGAGTATTACTCTGCCATAAAAAATGATAAGTTTGAATCATTTCTACTTAAATGGACATACCTCGAGGATATCCTCATAAGTGAAATAAATAGGGCACAGATAGGTACATATCGCATCTTTTCTCTGGTATGAGAAAATAAAGATGTAAATGAGTCCTAGCATTGTACGTTATATATTGTGAAATACAAAATTCTCAATGTAAAATAGGGTGAAAGGGGAAAATGTTGAGATTGTAATAAAAAAGTAAAGAAACAAATTTTATATATATGGGGGAGTGGTAGGGTGGGTAGGGCTATGCGAAAAAATGAGAATTAAGTTGTGTCTTATACTGGTACAAATCCCCATTATGGAGTGCAATCATGATGTGTATATTTAATCTACCAATAAAGATTAAAAAAAAAAAAGATTAGTTAGAGTTCTCTGGAAGAGTATAATCAGTGGAAAATACATGTATACAAAAGAATACATGTTTTATGAAAGAAGCTTACAGGATTACAATTGGGAATGTCCATGTTGGCCAGCTGCAGATGATCCAGACAGGAGTTCTCAGCCAAAATGGGAGCCAGAGAAGAACAAAGATTTAGAATCTGCAATAATATAAGGGAAAAAGCCTGAAATATCAGTGGAGGCCACTGTTTTTCTAAGTCTGTGCCTGAAGAAACTGAAGACCTGGAAACTAGTGTCTAATGGCAATGGTGGCAAGAGTCAGACTTCTTGAGAAGATTGACACTCTTCAAATTGGATGCATTTCCTTCTTTCCTTTTTATTCCACACAGGCTGTCAATCAGACTGGTCTGTCACTCACGGCCCTGGCGGGTCTTCTCTTCCTGTTTGTTGGCCTTTGTGCCCAGCACCCAGAGACAGACCCAGAGCTGTGTTTTGCTCATCTGCTAGGGGTTTGATTATCAATCATGACTGGGGGGCATATTCCAGAACAAAGTGTTGGTAAATACAAAGATGACCACGAGTTTGATTTAAATATCACTTTAGATTAAATAAGTTCATCACCCTGAAGTTCTTACCTCTAGGTCCTAAGAATGAGAACTTAATTAGAAATGGTTTCTTTTCAGATATGGTTAGTTAAAACAAGATCATAATAGGGTAAGGTTGGCTACTAATTACAATAAAGTATGTTCTTTAAAGGCAATACCAATATTAGTTGTTGAATTATGATACATGTACCATTCTAATTCAAGAAATTAATTGGAATAAAAACTGTATGCAGAGTCCATAAACAGTTCTCTATACTAGCTTTACAATTTTTTCTAACTTTTGATAGTTCTCTAAAGTAAAATGTAATTTTCATAAAGTTAGAAGTGTATAAATAATGGATAAATATTATATTTATTATTATAATATGGAAGTTTAAAATTTTAATTTTATTTTAAATTCTTGAATCTCATGTGAATCAAACAATTTTCTTGAAATGCTTAGGAAATTTTGAAATTCAGAGCTTTAACTAAAATTATATGATGCTACTTATTACCACAATGATGTATTGACTCAGATACCAAGTTATGCATTTTACCTATATCTATAATTTCTTAGCAGCAACTTTTTAAACTAACTTATTTTATTTGTTTAGAATTGATTTGGGTCCATTACAACAACTTAAATATAATTTTGCAACTATAACAGTTGCAGCTTGGTTGATTACATGATAAATATTGTTGCCTACAATGTAACACTTACCAATAAATGCCAATAATAATTGCAACAAATCTTTTGCTTTTAAAGCTGTGTAAAAGGCAGAAATAATCATGTAATCATCTTGTAATTATATGGTACTTACTATGCAATTACATAGTAAATACATTGTAAATTCAAAATAATTACATGGTTATTTGCATTATGCATAGTATCTAATCCAATTTGTAAACATAAAATAGTGGTAGCATCTAAAAAGTTGCCCAAATTTCTTGCACCTAATACATAGGATCAGTAATAATGAGAATAATTGAAAGAAGTCATTGAACAAATGCTTGCTCGAGTATGATTGGAAGCTATCCATTCATATTTATGACAAGTAGAATTATAAACTAGTGTATAATGGGATTAGCAATTAGACTATACGTTATCAATTAAAATTTATTCTACCCATGATTTTTGTTTTGGTGACATTAAGTGTTACTTTATCAAGAACAATTAAATGAATACTTTAAATTTAAAAATGTGAGAAAATAGACCAATTTGTGTTTTTAGAGTTGACAAAGCTTTTTTTTGCAACTCTATTAATCATTATACAAATTTTAACAGAAACATTTGGATATATTCAGAAATATAGAGAAAAGACTATAGTTAATTTATGTAAGTCACATAAAACTAATATAGTTTTGTCACAAGAAATACTTTGATTTTTGAAGACAGACACAAAATGTTTACCTTTAAGCATACATTCCATGAGATATTAACTCTAGGTTGGCAAGAAAATTATGATAGTAGGTTTTCACTCCAAAATTATACTGAAAATTATTTTGAAAAGGATATTTTATATCTCTATGTAAGACAAAGGCTTGAGATTTTTTTAATGAATGGATTACATTTAGCTGTAATAGAGTGAACATTTCCATCTGTGTGGGGCAAAAGGAGATGGCAAAAATAAGCGGTGATCTTAGTGAAGAGCAATCAAGTGGCCACACATAGCTCCATTATGCTACAAATAGAAGCAAAGAGGAATAGAGCAATCACAAGCTTGACAGAGAGCCCGGGGAAGATTTCAACGTTCTACCATGGCATGGCATTTCCCTGTGGGTACAGAAAGGCTGTGAGCAAACACTAGGATTAAAAAACTAAGGAACAATCACAGAAGGATGAAGAATAGAAGTCACATGTTCTGTAGGTCACACAGAGACCACCATAATGGCCACAAGCCTCACGGTGGAACTAGAGATGTAAGAACCTTTAAGGAAACACTCACTGAACAGTAGACCACTCTTACATACCCTTATTCATACCAAAAAGTGAGGTTTAAAAAGAAAATCAGACACATTTGTGGTAGGCTGGAGCATGTGTGTATCTCCAAGGCTGTACTTTCTAAAGGAGGATTATACAAAGATAACTTATGTTATTTGTTTTTGGCCCAAATGGAGGTCAGACCTGAGTGCTGTACATGCCCTCAGATGTGACAACGGCTTCCAAACAAATACAATGAAGTTCAAGGAAAGAAGGAAGGAATCAACTGAAGGAGAGAGAGAAAGAGACAGAGATATGGAAGCAAGGAAGGAAGGAAGGAGGAAGAGAGGGAGGGAAGGGGGGAGGAAGGCAGGGAGGCAGGAGAGAAGCTGGATGGGAAAGAGAAAGGAAGAAAATTTGAACGAATCAGAAAAAAACATATTTCGTACACCTATGTTTCAAACATAATAGGATAGTGAAAACATTCTACAATAACAATGTTTGAATTTATTGCTAATAATCTGTTTTATAAAAAGTAGTAAAAAATTTTGTTAAACTGATTGAAAGTAACTACCAATAGTAATCCAGTCCCACACATTTTCAAAAAGAGTCTTTGTAAATTTAATCATGAAAGTAGTTACTTTAAAATACATATAATCATACACTGATTTCACCTTTATTAACAAACAAAAATAATTTCAGAAAATGGCATGTTTGTAGGTACAAGATATATATATATCAAGATACATAGGTAGGTACATATATATATATATATATATATATATATATGTAGGAGGAACAATCACAAATCGCATATATTTATGATAGGTAAATAATAGAGTTAAATTAGATCTTCTCCCAAATACATGTTGAAGCCCTAGTCTCTAATACTTATAAAAATGAACTCAATTGTAATTGAGTTGTAATTGTAAATAAGAGTCTGTATTAGTTTTCACAGCTCTAATCAAATATCTGTGTAAGAAACTTACAAAGAAAAGAAGTTTATGTAAGTTTATGTAATTGACAGTTTTGGAAATTTGCCTGCCAGGTGCCTGCACTAGTTCAGCTCTGCCAAGGACCCTCTCAGCTTGGTCACCTCATTACAGATGGTGATGTTGGTGGCAGTTGGGGAGCAAGTGACCATGTCCCTGGATAGTGAGAGAGAGGCCAGGGGTGAGCCTGACACTTGTGTAAGTCCCAAGAGAACTCACACCAGGAAACCGGCACCCCATCTGAGACTCCTTCAGGACCTGACCCCTCTCCTTTACAGGCTTCACTTCTAAATATTCATATCCTCAGGAACCAAGATCCTTGCAAGGGACAGCTGGAGGACAAATACCATCCAAAGCACAGCAAAGATTTTGCAAAAGTGATCAAGATAAAATGAAGTCATTGAGGCAGGTCTTCCTCTAACAGTACCAGGTCTTTCTTTTCTTTTTTATTAATTTATTTTATTGGTACATTTTACATACACATCATGACCACAATCAACATTGAAAATTTCTACCAGTATATGACTCGAGTTAATTCTCATTTTTTCCTGTTCTCCTGCCCACCCTACAACCCCCCACCCTCTATATACATAAACTATTTCTTTTTTGAAAAAATCACCTTTTTCTCCCACCTTATACCAGTTCTTTCTATGAAGAGAAGAGAACCAAATGGAAGACGGCCATGTGCATGCTCATGAGCAAACAGGAAGAAGGCCCAATTCTGATGGAGGCAGTGTCTGACAGTAAAGCTGCAAGGCTAGAAATAAACAACGTGAAAGATCAGGGTCATCCACCCCCAAAGCTAAGAATAGTCAGAGAATGATTCCATGCGGAGTCTTAGAGAATACATGATCGTAGTGACACCTTCATTTCAAAATTTTATTCTTTGGAACTGAGTGAGAATAAAGTTTTGTTACTTTATTCTGTTTTGTTGGGGCAGCCCTAGGACACTAGTTATCCATAAATTTAAAGTAGTTTAATGTACCATATTGTCTTTTACAATTATGAACATGACTATCTTTACCAACAGTCTTTCATGTAGATTCAGGATAGAAATAAACAGATACAGATGCAGTGTTAGACTTTTATATCATAAACAAAAAGATAAATAAATAAATGAACAGATAGTCCCTAAGCACCTTACAGAAATGAATGTGGCTCAACTAATATCTTGATTGTAGCACAAAGATACCAGCTGCCTACCTCTGCATCCACATAGTTCTAATTACTTTGAATTGTTAATGAACTATAATTTTGGTGACTGGTTAAAATGTATATATTTAATTTTTAACAACTTATTATTAGATTTATAACATACAGAAGCCCAGGAGTGCTTTGAGGCTTCTGTAACCACAAACAGAATAACTTAAAACCACAGAAATGAATTATTTCACATTTGAGGAGGCTAGAAATTGTAAGGTGTCCTCAGGAGCATGCCTTTCTTTGTCGTCTGTGCAGGAGGGTTCTTTGCATCTTCCTTATTTCAAGAATCTCTGTGTCGCTTGGCTTCAGGCTACATTACTAGGGCCTGACTGTGTCCACATATTCCATTTTCCTGGGTGTTTATTCATATTTAGTTCATTTGAAGTCGATTTTTGAAAGTTAAGATACATGCTGTATTGTATGCCTTAGTATAACTTAGATAATATGATTTAAAATTCAAATCATAAATTACCTATGGAATTATAATGTGAAAATGGTCGCTTAATAAATGACAGTAAAGTGAGAATATCATCCCAAGATGTAAATCTAACATATGTAATAAGATTTTTTTTTTTTTTTTTGATACAGGATCTCCCTTAGGTAGCTCAGACTGGCCCTGAGCTCAGCCTTGAACTCACAGCAATCCTCCTGCCTCTGCTTCCCAAGTTCTGGGATTACAGGTGTAAACCACCACTCCAGGCACTGTAATATATGGTACTGATTGCTGCTGGGCATGAGTCCCCACTCCAGCTATTGTATATGACTATCAGGGATCAAACCTGGGCCCTTACACTTGCAAGGCAGGTGCCGGAACAACTGAGCTAAATCCCTGGCCCAATAAGAAAAATCCTAATGAGCTAAAAGTAATAAAAATGCAAAGACTAATGAAATGATTTTAAATAAAGAAAGAAAGATCCAGCTCTCTGGGCTGGCATGGTAATATATGTCTGTAAGCTAAACATAAAATCTAGAAAGCATTATCATATATCCTGTAAAATTCTTATGACTTTAGATACCAAAAACACAGCTAACAGAAGAAAACTAGATTGAACAATGTCAAATTCAAGTATCTATATGGCAAATGAAGGCCTCTAGAACACTGGAAGACATAGTAGGGCACTGGGCACCCGTGGGAAATGCTGGACATCAGGCATCACTGCAGATGACAATGAAAGTGATCACTCTATCTGCTCCTCTGCTTGAAGCAAGAGTTGTATATCTATTTTAAGTACATTAAGGCTACACTCAAATTTAATGTTTTGGCTTAATGGACTTCAGTTTCTTTCATGGACATTAGACATACTTTCAAGTAATCACTGCCTCAGAATTGAAAAATATATTTTGTACTCAATTCTAATGAACACTGTGTTTCAATTTCAACTTTTAGAGGTATTTTTGCTACCTTAAAATGCATCTTGCATAATGTATTATAATATGGATTAAGTCAAAAGCATAATGTTAACATCCAACTCTTGTTTATTTAAGTCAATATACTTAGATATACAAATATGATATTTACTTCTTAAATTATTTAGCAGGAATAAGTGCCCATAAATCAGTTATGACAATCATTGTTAAAGCAATCAATATTTGGAATATGCATTAATTCAAATAATATTGATAGGCTCATGAACCTACATCTGTCTTCTGTGAAGTAAGAAAAATGAGACATCTTCCAGAAAAATCAATACTTTTCTTTTTATGTCATTCACTTGAAGATTATCAATAATATATTACTTTTTACCTTATGTGTCAATGGCTTAACTTTAAATACAGACATCTTTACATTTTAATGTAAAATGAGAAGCAACAAGGAACTGAGAGGTGAAAAGCCATTAGGGAGAAACTTTTTTTTGCAGTTTAATTATTGATAAATGCAATTTTGCAGTTTAATTTCAGATAAATGTGTGTATACACACATACATAAAGACATGCATACTTAAATGTGTAAGTGTACCTGTGCTGTTGAATATTGGTGTGTTGGAGATAATAAAATTGTGCTTTTTAATACTCACCCTTCACCCCTGTGGAAAGTGTTCATTTGTCTCATTCCAAAGGTAAATTGCATGAGGAAAACAGAAGAAATCTCAGTACACATCTTTTTAGCCCTTATGAACTGGGATGTTATACAGGTATGTACTTAGGTAAAAATACAAAATGTGAAATTACAACACCCATTCATCAAAAAAGAAACATTTTAATTGGTTATAGGTGGAAAATATCTACTTGACAGTCAGTTTCTCACTTTCACGTAAGTGCTTTGCTGCTTGGATGCCTAATCTTGTTTAGTGTAGGGAAAGTAATTTGACATGAAAGTACCTAGATGGCTGCCGAAAATTAATTGCCAATTAAAAAAGAAAAATGTTTGTGCTACTCTATAAACAAGCCAACGTATAAACCTTTCAGTCTTGTTGCTTTATTTATGTCTTTATAGATCTGGTTTCAAGCTATTTGCATACAATTTACAAATTCATATTATAATTCTCCAGCATATTTATGATTCTAGAGTTGTATATATATTTACCTCCATAAGAAATATTTATTTCTGTGTGCTTCTGTTGCTTATTATTTAACAAAAACATCACATTGTGTTTGATAGTTTATGTGTCTTCTTTAGAATAAGACATCTTTATTTGGAAAGGGGAAAGAAAATGACACCACGGAAAGGCACAGATTGAGCACAGGTGTGTGTTCAAACACACACACACACACCCCACAGAAATCTCACCTCTCACTTTAGAAAATGTTTCTAACCTTTTTATCTATGTTAGTCTTCAAAATATTGGGCATATTGACTTTTTTTAGACTTCAGTAATTTTTAAGAGAAAATAAGGCTTTTCTAGTGAAAAACTATCTGAGAAATAAAAAGATTTTGAGTATAATACTTGAAAACAATTATTCTTTTGGTAATCTGAATTGGCAAAAAAGGGAAGCAATTCTCATTCTTAATTATCATTCTTCAGTGAATAAATGTGAGTTAAACATGAACTCTGGATACATGTTATAAACATTCATGAAAGGAAGATTAGTAATGATACATATATGATAGGCAAAGAAAAATTTAAGAAATAAGTGATGGTAACATAGATGTAATATATATTAAATATATCAGCAGAAGAACATCTAAAAATATTTTTTAAAAAATTCAAATCAATTTGCTAAGACATCAAGTTATGTAATGCATAATACAAGTCATGTGCAGGAAGACCCCTCCACAATATTGAAATTTCAAACTTATATTCCCATCTTGTAAAGAATTGGAACTTTATTTTTTAAAAAATACATATCAAAGACTTTTCACTATATATTTGGATCATAGTTTTGAAAGGTCACCTTTATAATTAGCACATATCATCCCTAATGTCTGTCACATTTTCACCTATCCCATTTCAAGTGCTTGGCAACTGATTCTGATTCTATCAAGGTGCTAGTTGGATGAAAGCTGGTCACTTATTTAATATCAAACCTTTATCAATGTGATCATATTGCCATTAAGGGGGAAAATGATAAAAAAACATTTCTAAACACCTTAATAGCAGGAACTTCACTATTTTGTACTATCAGTAAGGAACACAAGCAAGTCACTTCTTAAGAGTTAGAAAAGGTACTTGTTCTTTTGTTACCTCAGTAAACCAGATCCAGATTACCAAACAATAGTTCTGGTCACACAGTTTCCTAACCAGCAGTCCTTTACTTGTGTCAGTGTTAATGAAGCCACAGATGTATTCACAGTACTAATCTCAGTACTTAACACACAGAAGGTTTTCAAGAGAGAGCCTGAACATAATTGACAGGATAATACTTCTCTGTATCTCTGGCATTTGTCCTGTTTTTTCTTCCCCAAAATCCCTGTCTTACATGAGCTTCTCCCCAGTTCTAAAATGAATTACCACAAAAGCAGTCAAAATATATTTTAATATTTATTGATTTCTTATTATCTATTCTATACTCTGAAACTCACTTTATGTAGTTTATCATTTTGTTTTCTGGAAGATAATTAGTAGTACTACTGTAAAAAAAAATACAACAAAAAAAAGTAAGCCTTCTCTGCATACTTACTGTTCTTTTGTAATCATAAGTCTACAGAATAGATTTTTATCCTATAGACTCCAATCTTAATATATATGCCTTTATAGTATAACAGTATATATTATTATGTAGTATATGTGTTGCATTATTTAATAACACAAAACTATACATATTTTAAGTTTATAAAAAAGGATTTCATATCTATTTATATATTTGTAGTGAAGCTTTTCATTGTGTTGTTAAAATATATTCAATGTAGATATTTTATCTGCTTGATCTAGCAATTACTGAGAGATATATTTAAAAAACATTCATTGTGATGAGACATTTTGTACCCCTTTGGTGTCTATATATTGTGTATAAGTACATGAAAGTCTAAAATGTTAGTATCTTCCCATTGAACTGAATGCTTTTCACGCTATTTGATGACCTTTAGCTATAAAAATTTTTTTTATAGTACCAGAGATGGAACACATGACCTGTGCTTGCCAGGCAGGCAAGCATACCAAGCTATATCTTTGGAATCACTAAGCTATATCTTTTGCCTTATAATCATGTTCTTTACATTGGTCTCATTTTCTGGTGACAATGCCCCTCAATTTCTACTGCATGTACTTAAAAATTCACCTCTTTGGTCTAAGTTACCTGTTGTAGAAACTGGTAAAAATACTTCAGAGGACTCACAAAACACCAGGCAGGTATTTCTTTTGTAGCTTAGGTCTCAACAGTATAATTAACTCAAGCTGTAATAGCTTCCTGGTACCTCAGCTCTCAGAAGAGATCTCATTGCCTCTAGGAGAGGTCAATCCTGAGACCTAGTTCTTACAGTAATTCTTGCAATTTTACTTTCTGTTGTTGTTGAAATAAGGTTTCTCTATGTACTGTAGCGGTACTACACAAGTAACTCACAACGTAGACCATGCTACCCTCAAAATTGAGGTAATCCTCCTCCTTCAGCTTCCCAAGTACTAAGATTATACGCATGCACCACCGTTCCTGGCCCTCTCTATTCTGCATTTAGTAATTTTATTTTATTATTGTTTGTTTGCTTGTTTGTTTATTTTGTTTTGAGACAGGGTTTCGCTTTGTAGTTCATGCTGGCCCTGAGCTCAACCTCAAACTCACATCACAGCAATCCTCCTGCCTCTGCTTCCCGAGTGTTGGGATTACAGGCATGAGCCACCATGCCTGGCATTGTGGTATGTGGTGCTGACTGCTCCTGGGTGTGAGTCTCCACAACCAGTATTGTACGTGGTTACCAGGGAATCGAACCCAGGTCCTTGCGGTTGCAAGACAGGCCCCAGAACCACTGGGCTAACTCTCCAGCCCTGCATTTAGTAATTTTAAATACCTAATTGTTTCTTTTAACATTTATTCTTGTTAAAAACTATCTAAAATTGACTCTGTCACTGCAACTACAACTATACAATATCGTATCACACTCTTAGTGATGAAATTTTAGGATTATTTCCTAGTAACCTCTACATGAAAATTGTAAACCAGTGGATTATTAATCATGGACTTCTACAGTAATAGTCCTCTGTGAATGAGAAGTACTATGATGCTGAATGAAGATTTCACAGTGTATATAACAGGAGGCAATCACAGGAGAAGTTTAAATTTCAACTTCCTGAACAAATATATGGTAGAAAGAATGGTTCTACGACTTCCCTGAAAGAAATTCAGATTCAAAATCTCTGGGCTGAAAAATTGCAACATAGATTCATACAATTACATCATGCACTTCATAGAATCCTTCAATACCCTATGTGCTAATTGGAACATTCATTGAGAAAGAGTTAGAAATTGATAATGAGGACATTTTAAAGCATTTATATAATTTAAATTGCCTTCATGTTTTTACTCTTACTTAGGCTTGCTTGCCAGAAGAATCAGCCTTTGCTACAGATCTAGGAACATTCATTACCTTCTGTAACTCAGAAAGAAGATTCATCCCAAAGATTTCCAAATATTGACCAAGTTTTTAATATCATCATCACAACTGATTGGTGATTATTTCAAGGAAGTAAGTTTAGACTACTATGTCATTGAAAGGAAGGAAGAAAAAAAGAAAAGAAAAGAGAAAAGTGGGAGGGAGGAAGGGGTAGAAGAAATAATTAATACAGAGAACAATCATTTAGCAGGAAATGGTTTTGGAAATAAATACTATTAGCAACACACACCATGCAGTGTAGATAAATCTTAATGGCAAAGAATTGATATGGACAATAAGTGAAAAGACATAGTCAAAGAAATCTATAAGAAAATGTGGGAGGAGGTAAAAACATTTAAATTTCAATTGCTTTTTAAGAGTTTGAAAGGTAGAGAATATGATGCTTCAAATTTGAAGAGAAAAAATGAAATCACTGCAAAATATTTCTGAAATTATTTTTGAAAGATCTGAGTTCTTCTGCAGTACTTATTACTGAGCAAGGGGAAAAAAAGAGAGATGATGAAAACAAATATACACATCTGATATGTGAAAATGAAAATAAAAAGGACCTAAGATAATGCCAACATGACTGAATTCTCCAAAATGAGGCTGATCTCTGCTGAAAGTTTTCAGAAGCAGTGAGAAAAAAATGAATTTAGAACTTTAAATTCTGCAGATAAAGAGTGAATTAAAATAAAGTGTGTCAGAGATTTAGCTCAGTGGTTCTGTGGTCTGTCTGGCCAGTGCAAGGTTCCAAGTTTGAGCCCCAATAACCACATACCACAGTGCTGGGTGTGGTGGCTCGTGCCTGTTATCTCAATACTCGGGAGGCAGAGGCAGGAGGATTGCATAAATTCAGGTCAGGAGTGAGCTATGTAGTAAGCTCAGGGCCAACCTGAACTACAAAGTGAGATCCTGTCTAAAAAAAAGATAATGTATTGTGATACCAGGCCCAATAAAGTTTTTTTTCAGTCTTAATTTCCAGTATTGAGTACTTGCTACTGCTATATTAGAATCCATATTCTGAATAATACTGTAGAAGAAATAAAAAGAAAGTGGAAATAGGAATAGAAGAGTGAAGATAATGTGAGAAAGAAAAAAGTATCAGAATATTCCCTGGATGAAGAAAAATAAGTAAAAACATACATATTATAAATTTATTTTCTGGAAGCTTAGGAAACTGTAATTTTGAAATATTTTAAATATAAACAGCTTATATTCACATATCAAAAAGGCCAAATGCAACCCGTATTCCTGGTCAGTAATATTTATCAAAATATAATATATTGAATGCCCATGAATTTGGAAATGGAAACTAGTCGCTCAGTTTCAAAGCTTAGAATAAAATACTAAAAACTATAAAATAATGATATGCATGAAAACTGCAAAGTGAAGAAAAATTTGACGTTATGTAATATAAAACACTATTCATATCATGAAGATATCACATCAGATAAAATGTCAGAATAGATTTTTTAAATTCTAAGAACATTATGTAATACATTATCATATACTTGTTGAAAATTTCATTGTATCATTAAATTTCTATTTTCCAAAGTTTATTTATTCCTTATTTTACATATAACATACACTGTACACTTACTAATAGCTTTTCTAAATGTTATTTTGTCTTTTCTTGGTGGATACTTGAAGTAGTTGGCAAAATATCTTCTTCAGGTCATTTGAGAAACTTCATTCTGGTGCAAGATGGAAGAAAACTAATGGAGTAAGGGATAACCAGCTTACCCCAAAACAAAGAGATAGTCTAAGAGAGATCTAGTGTTACACAGCAGAAGGTCTGTAAAGCTTCGGAACCTTAATGTTTTACATAAGGGGTTGGGATGGAGTTCACAAGTCCCAAATCAGTCTTTCTGTATTAAAAGGAGACAAAAGGGAGAGTCTAATGAGCTTAAACTCATGGCAATAGAGATAATGAGAGGGAGAGACCTTGGTCGGTAAGCAGCAAACCCCTTTGTTCCACCCTGAATACCCTCGTCTAGTTATTAGTTCTTCTTCCTGTAATCTGTCAAACAATGAGGGAGTAGAACTGTAAAAGGTGCATCGCCACAGAGAGCGCACGAGTGCTGAGCCAGTGAAAAGGTGGGATAATGAGATTGACATTGCTGACACTGGGAATCTAGTGATATAAAGATTAGTTTACAATCAAATTACTCTCATATTCACTTATGGCCAAATAAGTAAAGAGGCCACCTGTAAAGTATTTTCCCCTGGAGTAATGGTGTGGAGACCATTATAATAAACATATTTTTTAAGAAGCAAGGGACTCAGTAGAAGTTACTAGGCACACAGGTTGTTTAAAAGTAAGCAGGATTCTCCTAAATGAAGGATTCATCCATAGTAATGACACTAATTCATTATCAAGTCTCAGTTTATACCTATTTTCATTTTTTCCAATCTGTTTCAGTGCAATTGAAGTGGTGGTTTGTTGTGTTGTTGTTTTAAAATGTTGTTTTAAGTACATAATTTTACTCCATTGGTGCCAGGAAAATGCCCAAACACCTTCATTAGAAATAAAGCAAATCTGTTCAACAGTACTCTGAACAGCAGGCACTATCTGCTTTATTGAACAGAAAAGCTTTAACAAATCTTATCTCACACACACGTTCATTCTGTCTGTGTCTGTTTATGTTCTCGAACTTCCCAAAAATGTGGGTGCAACAACAAAGTAGTGTTTAGCTACCCTAATTTCTTTGCCAGGTGGTTGATTATATGGTTGGGCATATTTTTGCAGGTGGTATACGAAATAATATATACCAGCTGCTCAGCCCACTGAGTAATACTTTGCTAAATGACACAGCCCCAGCCATACATAACAGCATATAATGATGCCACAATGATATCTTCACTAGATTCATTTAGCTCTGAAAAGAATTCTCAAAGAAAGACATTTTCCTGCCTTCATTTCTGTTTCACGCTGGGTAATGTTGGCAAGAATTATTCATGGCACATGTGAGCAATTCAAAGAAATATTGTAAAAAAACCAACAAGGCAGCTTTGCAGAGGTGTGCTATCTGCTTGATGACTTGGCATGCTGCCCCCGGCTGTTGGCACAGGCCTCTGGCTGCTGGCACAGGGAATGTTATATATACTTGCCATTGGGCCTGTACTCTCCTACTTGCTGTGCACAATCAATATCGACCAACTCCATAAACAACCAGATGAACCTTGTATCTGAGGGATAGTAAATAGCATTTGAATTATTTTACATAAATCTGAAAATGTAATCGCGGTTGACATTCCTATTAGTATTATATCTGAGCACGATGATCATAATTGAGTAACATTAAATTTAGTTTATTGAACAGCAGTCCACTGCCCGCTTTACTGTGACTATGATCTGTGTAATGAAACCAGCAGTACGAAAAATTCTCTCAGTTGGTACACTTCCCGGTGAGCAGCCAAAGTATTTATTGCTATTTGTGCAATTAATGGCTGTATTGATTCCTTTTTATTCCCCTAGTAAATAGCAGATAAGTTGTGTCGTGTTTTCTTAGCTCTTCAAGGTTTGTTTCAGTTGTAATTAATGTGACCATAAGTATAATACTTAATTGTTCTCAGTAACGGGTTTTCATGCTTGCAACATTTGCAGACTACGCATCACACAGGTTTGAAATGATTAAATTGATAAGTGGCTCTATTGCCAAAATAATCCCATATGCTGAAGCATGATTTATTAATGTTCAAAAATCAGAAGGTAAAACTTCACTAGCCAAAATGCTGTGGTGGTTAATCATCTGTTCTTCCAGCTAATTCCATAATCCTCAATGTGACAAACAATTCATCATGCTGAAATGGCAAATTCATATAAATCATATTTCCAAGTTCTACATGGAGTCAATAAAATATATTGCATATTTCCCATAAATTATGTGAGATAATGTTAATTTATTTTTCAAATTAAGAACTTTAACTACCCTATGTTTTTTTCATTGTGCTCATGAACTAAGAAGTCCCACACTGGCACCTATAGAAAATCACCCCATGCATGGTGAAGTCTGACATCCTCCCACTCAAGAAGAAGACACCAGAACACTAGTCATGTTGTCTCCCCTAAGGTGATCCGTTTTTGAAATTTATTGTACTTTGTTCCTATTTCTTATTGTTGAAACATCAGTTATCTTCATTTGCATGTTTTCTACCTTGGAGGAGCTAGATAAAAGAAGAAAAGTCTGTTGTCATAATTTTGTGCACTCTTGAAATTGAAGAAATTAGGTCATCTAAGTCCCAGAGTATATGTTCTTCAATATCTTTCCTTCTTTTTCTTTTCACTCCTACATATCACTCTAAATTCATTGATGTCAAGTGGGCTTGCTATAACTCTTTTCTTTATTTTATACCTTCTCTAAAAGCTATTTAGCATCTATGTTATGAACTAACATTTGTGGTTAAATACAGGTACAACAATAAATATGCTACACTAAATAAACTGAAAAACAAAAACCATATGACCATCTCAACAGAAATTGAAAGGGTATTTGTTGATATTCAACATCATTCATAATAAAAATATTGTTTAATAGAGGGAATATAACTTGGTTTAGCAGAGGTCTTGTGTAAGAAGCCAACAGCTAAAATTATTCTAAACAGGAGATACTGGAAGCTTTCCCTGTGAGATCTGGTATAAGACAATGTCTGCTTTTACTGCTTTTATCAAACATGGTGCTGGAAGTTCGTCCCAGGGCAGTCAGGCAAGAGAGAGAGAGAGAGAGAGAGAGAGAGAAAAGAGCACTGAAATTAGAAGAGAAAATGCCACATTTTCACTATCTTGAAATGTTTGATTTTATCTTTAGAAAATTATATGGACTCCAATTAAAAAGCTATTAGTGTTGATAAACATGCTTTCTAAACTACAAGATACTGAATCAATCTACAAAAGTCAGTAAATTACTAAATGACAATGGTAAAACAGGACAATCTGGCTTTGGTGGCAAAAGCCCAGACTTCCAGCTATCCCCAAGGGTGCAGCAGGAAGCTGGAGAGTGTGAGTGTAACCCAGGGAACTTGGGAAAGTGCAGTGTCAAATAGGATGAGGAGGCCGCTCCAAGCAGAATGCTTACTCACTGTGCATACAGCTCTAGCTCAATCCGCAGTATCACCAAACTGAACAAACCAAACACAGAAAGAAAGAAAGTTATCCTCTTACCACAGCTATAAAAATGATATTAAATGACTAGAATAAATTTAACCAAAGAAGTAGAAGATTGCTACAGTGAGAGGAATTGGAAAAGATACATAAAAATGGAAAGACATCCCATGTTCACAAATTGGAAGACTTAAAATTGTTAAAATATGATACCAGCCAAATTCAATACTAGACTACTAATTCAACTCCATCCATATCAAATTAGCAACTCTTCACATTTAGGGAAAAGGGAAAAACAAAAAGCTCCAAATAGCCCAACTTATCTAAAACAGAATGAACAGAACAAGAGACACCACACTATCTGATGCCACAGTGTCCCACAATGCTGTAGTCATCAAAACGGCGTAAGATCAGCACAGAAATGAATGCAAGGCAACCAGCACTCCCACCACCAACAGATTCTTGACCACCAGGAAAGTAGCACACATTAAAAAGGACAGACATTTCAATGAATGGTGATGAAAAAGAAATGAAACAATGAAAATAGACCTCTAGCTCCCACCCATGACAAATATTAATTCAAGATAGCTTAAACATATAAATATAAAACCTGAAATTTTGAAACTTCTAAAATAAAACAGAAGGGAAATATTTTATATCATTGCACAACTATGGGTGGGAATGAAAATTGACATAGTCATCATGGAAAAAGATTAGATGTTCCTCAAAAAATTAAAAATAAATGGTCTTAGGATCCCACATCCAATATTGGGAATATATCCAAAGCAAGTGAGCCCATATGTTGAAGATTTATATTACGTTTGTTGTAGTACTAGGTATAAAATCCAAAAAATGAAAACAACCTAAATGTACATGAGCAGGTAATGGATAAAGATATACACAATGAAATACTCCTCAGCCAAGAATAAGAATGATGTCCTATCAATTGCCACAGCATAGGTGGCACCCCAGATCATTATAGGTAAAGAAATAAATCAGGCACAGAAAGACAAACAGTGCATGATCTCATTGCAAAGAAAGTTGCTCTTGGACAGGTTGGAAGTAGAGGGGTGTTAGCCAGGACTGAAGAGAAGAGAGTGGTGGAAAGGAGGGACAGGAACAGATCAGTGTGACTAAGCTGCCATTTGAAGTTGCAGTAAGTATTGCCCTGTGCTACTGGTTACTTTCCAACAGTGCAGTTTAGTGTTTATAGTTAACAGTTATGTACTATATATTTCAAAAAGCTAGAAAAAGGAATTCTGAAAGTTTTCTCCAGAAATAAATGATAAATGCTTGAGGAGATAAATGTGTTTCCTTGATTGAAATATTACAAAATGTACATTTGTATAAGAATGCATTGCTTGGGCCAGGGAGTTAGCTCAGTGGTTCCAGCGCCTGTCTTGCAAGCGAAAGGACCTAGGTTCGATCCCCGGTAACCACATAACAATACTGGGTGTGGAGACTCAAGTCCAGCAGCAACCAGTACCACATACCTCAGTGCCGGATGTGGTGGTTCACACCTGTAATCCCAGCACTCGGGAGGCAGAGGCAGGAGGATTGCTGTGATGTGAGTTTGAGGCTGAGCTCAGGGCCAGCCTGAACTGCAAAGCAAGACCCTGTCTCAAAAAACCTAAAAAAAAAAAAAATTGCATTGCTTTTATTATCCATAAAATAAATTTAAATTTTACAAAGAACTAAAATATTGGTATGTAAGGTTCCCAGCCATCACAATGTACTACACATTTCATAATTCTTTAAATAACAGACTTGTAGAGAGAAAAACTTTGTCTTTAGCAGATACAATACTTGATGTTGTTTGAATAAAAGCAGAAGGTCTCTGAAATTTCTACTTAGTAGGGGAAGTTTGCAGAGGAAAATCATTCGTCTATATTTACTCTGTTAGAAATCAAACTAAATGCAATAAATTATGCTGCATTTCACAATCTGAAATTCTTCTTAAAGAAGGATCTGTCCGAACATATGTAGGACAAAGAAGTAAGCAGAAACAGCCTATGTAAGGAAAACAGTGTGGGTCAGAGTATATTTCCCTCCTTCTAACTTTCCTTCACTCTTCCTGATGTCATTTGTATTAATATTACTTTTTACATGAAGTATAAATCTGTCATTGTCTTTCTAGAAAAGGATTGTTCATTGGTAGATCAATGATATTTTCTCCTTCAATATCCTGGTTGTCCCAGAGTTTGATGTGTGACATGTGACTGTTCTTTGAAAGAAGACTCCCTCCTCGGATTCTGATAAATCCTTTTAAGGATGGTGCGATGTGGCATCTGTTATACACTGGAAATAAGAACAGAAAAAGGCATTCCTGTGTCTAAAACTGAGAATTTTGTACCATATGGTACAAGTATGTACCATAATTATATGATTATTAAAACTTAACTTTATGCAGTAAAACACTGCCGTTCAATAAAATGTGCTTTCTTTGAAATGTAATTACTAATATTTATATATGAGAAATAATTTTTCTTCTGTAAGCAAAACTTTGTCTTAAAGATGAATTGCAGTAATGGCTGCAAAACATTGTAAAAGTGACAATTGTAAAGCCTTGTAAGGCAACAATTAGTTAGTCTATGCCTGTTTTGCACTCAAAAGCTGGCATGAGAGAGTTCCAGCGAAAAGCACGAACAGGCTGGAGGGAAGAGCAGTTAACACTTGCTCAGGCACCAAGATAGGGCTAACCTCTGTAGGAGGCAAGAGATTGGAAATACATTAGTTCGGTCAAAGATGCGGCACACACGGAATCACAGAGTCACTTACTGTGCTTTAAAAGACCAGAGGAATTCTGGGCCAGACGTCGCGCGAACTCACTTATTGGTTAACAGGAAGCTGTGTGTGTTTGAGGGCTGTCCATACAGAGCCCCTGTGGTTATGTGCAAGGAGCCCCCTACGCAGGACTGAGCTTTCCTATTTTTCAGACACAACTTTTCAGTGGCTTCACATCACATTTATCCTAAACTACTAATCCCTGTATTCCAATAATTTTCAAAGGACAAGGAAAGAACGGAAGTTACGCTTTTAAGGTCAAGGTGCTGATATATTATGCCAGTTATTCCAAAGTAGCTGGTGATCATGTCTATTCAGTAGATAATAGCATCCTAAAGTAGATGGTGATAATCTAAGATGCATACTGATCTCTACAAAAACTCCTAAGGAAATAAGTCAAATTATAGGTTTTTAAAAAACCAACACAGGAGTATATTGGTAATACAAGGATATTTACTTAGCATGAAATAAGGTTGTAAAAAATCATAGCAAAAGCTGTATATATGATAATTAACTTTATAAGGTCTTATAAATAAATGAATCTGATGTTGGATAAACAAAACAGAGTAGGTACAGGGAGAAAAAGAGGGAAATTGAAATGCACTGTGTACATGTATCAGTCCCCCACGATGAATGAAATCATTACATACTGAGAACAGGTATAAATAGTGGTTAAAAAGTCATAAAGACACAAGACAAATTGGAAACAAATATTGAGCCAGGCACAGTGGTACACTCCTGTGACCCAGATACTCATGATTCTAAGACAAGAGGATCCCAGGACCTACACCAGCCTAGGCAACTTAGCAAGACCCCTATCTCAAAATTTAAAAATTGTTGGAGATATAACTCAGTAGGAGAGCACTTGTGTTGATGGGCAAAGTCCTAGTGCTGCAAAACCCCCCTCCACTGCAAAAGTAAGGTAAAAATATTGAAATGAAAGGTGTAAATTCAACAACAGAGTTTCAACTGAAAGGCAAGATTTACAGGAGACACAACGTAGATTCAAAATCACAAATAAGACTGCAGGTATGGTTTGGTGATGTAGCACTTGTCTAGGATGTACCAGGCACTGGATTTCATCCCCATCACCGCAGAAGAGGCACAAATAAATAAAAAGTAATAGTAAAGTAAAGCTAACAGACAATGGAAAGAAAAACCAGGAAAAAGCTGGAATGGCAGTACTAATGCAGTATAAAGTTAATGTTTTCTTTGTTTGTTTGTTTTGTTTTGTTTTAGACAAAAACTATTACTGTACATAAATAAGTGTTTCAAAATGATGGAGTAAGTTCAGAAGTGGAGATGCTTTGTAAACCCAGTGTTTGGAAGGCTGAGGCAGGGAAATCATCATGAGTACAAGTTCAGCCTGGGATACATAGTTAGTTCAAGACTCATCTGAACTATAGGGCAAGACCTTATCTCAAAAAAAAAAAGGCCATACTTATTCATCAAATTACACAATATGCTTTAAACCAAAGTAGATGGAACTGAAAATGGAAATAGAAATTTCAAAAGTAATCTTTCATAAATCCACTTCTCCATTCTAAATAGTGCACGTCTCTTGAAAATAAAATAACACCTAAAGTAAACATGATCAAATTCATAAATTGAAAATATCATTAAAAATTCATACAAAAATGTACAGAATACTAGGTAACTATTTTAATTGCATATGAAACAGTTCACTAGACATTCTACTGTTGGCTCACATCTCTTGGTAAATTTTTAAATACTGAAATTTTAAAAACTATGCTTTTAATCAAGTAAAATTAAATTAGAAATCTAGAACAAAATAAACTAGACAATATATAACATGATATTTTGAAAACAACATATCTTTTTTTTCCCAAAAACATACTCTTAAAAATCAATTTGAAGAGAAACTCACCTAAGAAATGGGACATCGAAATGACTAAAGATAAGAGCATCTCAAAATATTACAGGACACAGCTAAATTAGTACATGTATGTAAATGTACCTTCTTAAACATTGATGTCAGAAGAGAGGAAAAGAAACCACATTTCTGCCTTAGGAAATTAAAGAATGTCTTAGTGACAGATGGCTATAATTCCAGCATTCAAGAAGATGAGGCAGAAGGATCACAAATCTGAGGCCAATTGGGACTAGATAGCCAAACTGTCTCAAAAAGAAAAAAGAAAATAGAGCCAGGGAGTTGGCTCAGTGGTTCTAGCACCTGTCTTACAAGTGCAAGGGCCCTGGTTCTGTTCCCTGGTAACCACATACAATACTGGGCATGGAGACTCACGCCCAGCAGCAATCAGTACCACATACCACAGTGCCGGGCGTGGTGGCGCACGCCTGTAATTCCAGAACTCGGGAGGCAGAGGCAGGAGGATTGCTGTGATGTGAGTGGGAGGCTGAGCTGAGGGCCAGGCTGAACTACAAAGTGAGACCCTGTTTATTAAACAAAAAAAAAAAAAAAAAAAAAAAAAAGGGAAAATGAAGACTGGAAATTCTAATGGATAGAACAGAAATAACCAGACATGTAGTAAAGAATGCTGGAACCAAGGATGAGTTTTTGAAATTTTGACCAAAACTGACTAACATTTGGGAAGTAGGTACTACTCTTGAAAAAAGAACTTATGAAGCTATAAAGTATGACTCTAATCTTGGTTTTCCAAAACTGTGGTAGATATCTCTTCTGTATTCCATCATGTCTCTTTCACTATAGTTTCAATCACATTCATGTACTGATACACTAATGATTTGTTGTAATATATACTTGACAGCAAAGTTGTTTAGAGTAGTACATTATTTTATTTTTTGTCATATACTAGTATTTAGTGCCTTTCTAGGAATTGTCAAATGTTTTCATGAATGAATTATTGATTCAACAAACTAACATGGGACACAAATTTTTAATCCAACCCTCAAATTAACTAGATGCTTTCAGAAGTGAGCATTCAGCCATAACTTCAGTGCATGCATCTTGGCTTACTGTGTGGTTCTGTGAATCTCTCTGGAATAGTAAGATGATGAATTTACCCATTCCCCAGCTCATATAAGCTGCAGCAGTATTCTCAGATATAAAGCCCTGATCATTGCATGTATACGACTGATGCTCACTGAGTAATAAATGCTAGTTGGATAGACAACAGGAGTAAAGGCCCTGTCCCTTCACACAGCTGTTAAAACCCTATCCTTTATCAAAGTAGAGAGAGTCTCATTGCCCCTATACTGTTCATATGAGTCAGAACCCAATTAGAAAAGTGTACAAACCACTCAACTTAGCACCAGGCTGGCATTTGGCCCTTTCAGTCCCTGAGCATTTTTTTCTGGCAACACCCCTGATGCAGCTCTTTCCCTGGAAAGTCAGCCCTTTCTTTTTGGTCTTGTGACACTGAACTAGACACATCACATTGATGCTGATCCTCCATATGTCTGCCAGTGAAGGACTTTTTACTGATTTTACTCTGATTTCTACCAAAAACCTATATTTGATTCCTATCAAAAATTTTTATGGGGAGAAAATTTCAACCAACTTGCTGAAACTGATTGTGCATATCATGCTAATGTGTTGCTATAAGGAGAAGCTAATACAAACAGGCTGACCAGAAGGAGCAGCACTTTTGATTTGTAGAAGCCTGAAAAGGCTCAGAGGCATCATTTAGGAGTCGGAGATCTAAAAAATATTGTGCTGGAGCTCTTTATCTAGTCTTTTGCTCTCAAAATGGTTCTTCATGTGCTTTTTCCTCCTTTCAATTTCTCTAAAATCTGCAGGAAATGTGATCTATAACTGTAGTAGCTGTAAATCCACAGACATGTTGGTCTCTTATGTTGGTAGTTGAAGCCTGACCGACTTACAGGTAGACCAAGTATGATACCAAAGGTCTTTTCTTACATACCCAAAACTGATTGATGTTTTGTGCTTAGTCATTTTTCGAAATAATCAATATACTGAAATTTAAAATTAGAAGCCTGCTAGACTTTGAATGGTTGCAAACATGTTTTTAGATGTATGCACATGTAAGAAAAAGGTGACTGTACCAGGCTAATTTTATTCTACACTTGCTCGTCTCTATAGATTACAAGCTATGAGAATTGGATTAAATTTTTGTGTAGCTACTAGATGATAATATTATTTTGTATCCTGGTGCATCAAGAAGACCAGACAGCATGTGTAGAGTGACTGTGAAGACATATCATATGCATCAGCTGCCTGGTTAAGGTCCACCCTTGGCTGATGAATGGCAGATATGCAGCCAACTCTTTAAATAACTGAATTGTGAAGCATAAACAGGTTTCCCTGGGTCAATGATGCTCACACACCACTGTCCTTAGCAGGCAGATAATACAATGCGTCTTTGTGATGCCTGTGAAATGAAGAAAAGAAAAAAAAACAGTATTTGGCAATTTTAATCTTTTTTCTGCTTTTCCTATTCTGTATGCTTCACCATAAAAATATTAGCTGATTAATTAATTACATGTAATGATTAATCTTTATTTTCAACTACTTTGGATTGAGAAATATCTGGAAAATGAGAAAAACACAACTCCAGCTTTGTCTGTAAGAGGGCATCCAGAGATGAATGGTGGGGGGACAGTGAGTTGAGGGGAGATACCCATCCTGAGTGTGAGCGACATATTTCAACAAGGTGAAACCACAGCCAGAGGAGAAGGTCTTTAATTTTGTCACCAGTATCCTCCAACTGCTCACTTCATATTTCTCTGTGAGCCCATGGGGATCTATTTATAATTCAAATCCAATTAAAAAAAAACATAGCTCTCTAGACTCTTCAAAAACGGTTTATAGTATTATGAGGGTTGCATTTTTATTCCTAGTTTTTTCTCACCACTTGTGGAAGAAAAATTATACTTCACCAGAAAATTGAGAGTAACGCTACTGGTGTTGCCTGGCTTTAGATTAGATAAATGTTACACCTTTGTAGGATGTTTCACCATTTTGTTTATGAAGTGTGAAATATATAGCCGGTGATGTTTCCACTCCTCTTTTCCATGCATAGCCAATAATATATGCTATGCACCATTTCTTCTAACCTTGGCAAATTAGCAGAGGTATTTAGGTAATCAGGCAGATGAGTGTTTGTGTGGTTTATCACTTTTTATGAAGAAAGAACTGTGTTAAGAAGGATTAAACAAACAAAAAATTATTAGTAGCTTGTATTTAGAAGATTACTATAGTAAAATATAAAAAAATAAATGATGACAAATACTTTGCTAAAACTTATTGAATTTCATTAGTAAGGTGATAGCACAAAAGCAAAACTAACAGCTCACTTTTTTATTTTGTCGGGAAAGAAGAAACTTGTGTTCCTTTTGTCTTCTATTTGAAAACATCAGTCCACCGTTAATTCTGTGTGACTAGCTTTCAGTAATTTTTTTAAAACAAAGATTGTGGTCCTTTGAGAACAATGTTGACAGCTCAGAGCTGACAAAGAATCATTATAATCAGTGCTGAAGATATGAAATCACAATAAGAAAGAGTTTGTGTTTATAGTAGCAGGGACCACATGCTGTGATAGTTTGCATTAGGACTCAGCAGGTACAGTATGCAAAACTGAATCACAGTGGTGAATTGAGGAACTTAAGATATGAAAAGGTCATTTTTGTTCAAGTACCTGTCTACTGTGTTAAAACAGAAAAAGAGAGTATTTCCATTAAATTTTGCTGTAGTAAACAGACGATAACATAACGTGTATACTGAACTCAATGATTTCATAGTGTTGCAACAGAATGGTATAATTAACCTCCGTATCATTTGAATGCTACATATAGAAGCTAAATACAGAAAGAAAACAAAAATTATAGCTGCCATATCTTGTAAACATGGACCAAAAAAAACAAACAAACATGTTTTTCAGTTGTTAAAAGATGGATCCAGATATAGAAATGGAATGAAAAAGCACTAAGACAAAGGTAAAACTATACGTTTGGGTATGTTAATTCATTATAGACACTAGAGTGCACTAAGTATAGCTATATTTTTCACTATTTCAAGAAAAAATATATGTATACTAATTAGCTGCATTTATATTACCAGTTTATCTTATATCATTAAAAGGAAAGTTATATGTTATTATCTGTTTCATATTGTAAGTCTTCTAAATTTATGTCTTGTACTCCATGTAATTATTTGAAGATAATAATACAGAATATTGTTTATTGTTATTTTGTTACTGTTGTGTTATGAATTTCTTTATAAAAGAAAAACTAAAATGTTTTCTAGAGCCAAGTGGCATTATTTCACTCCTGCACTTCACAGGGTTGAACGAGGAAAGTGGTTTTGAAAGACATTTCATTAGTTTCTCCTTAGACAATTGTCACATAAATGGTTTTATTTTGGGAACTTCTCATTCATTCTTGTCTTACGCATAGTTAATATCCTAGTAGTATTTAGTTCTTTTACATCTCACTCATGTAAGAGAAATGCTGCATTTATTGCTGCATTAAATGCTGCATTGTTCATTGGTGGCTTCTAAAAGATTTCTCCTATCCAGGTACTGGAAAATCACAAAGGTAGAGGGCATGATTGTTCTTTTCTAGATATTTACAGACTCCTGATAGATAAAAACATATAAAGACAACATCAGTGCTGTGAGAGACAGGGGAGCTAAGCGAAGGAAGTGCCAAATGCCATCTGTGCTGACAGTGTTCACAGATATGTTGGCCTCTGAGTTATTTTTTTCTCTGGGTTCACGATCACCAAGTAAGTAAATGCAACACTTCCAACTAGAGAATACCACATAAAGTACATGCACATAGTAATAAGCAGCTTGCTGAGGCTGCCTTCCAGAATGATGGAAATAGGCTGAATGGAAATAGGAATATGTTCTATGGAACATGGATTCTGTTTTGTTTAGTGAAGAGTCATGGAAATGTGTAGAGTAGCATTAGCATATGTGTCTTTTTAAGGACTATGGAAGATATGTCCAAAAAAAAGTGTAAGGAAAATAATCATTGAAAGCCTAATGCATTTTTCCCCTCCACTTATAAAGGTTTAAAAAGTACATTAAAGATATTCATGTCAAAGTTCAAGTACTTAACAACAACCCAGATGCAGGTGTATATTTTCAATAATATATACCAGGCATTAGAGATTTGAATCATTATGGAACCAATAGTGAAATTTCTAATAAAAGATTTTTGAGAAATTTGTTGATTTTCAATTAAATGAACTCCAAATAGACATTAGCAAGAAGTACTTTAGTTTTTTTTTCTGATGATACTTTACTCTGTCTTACTACAGAAATGAAGTTATCCCAGGCCCATTCTTAATTCTGTATTCTGCCATCCCTAAAATACTGCACACAATTCTGGGATCATTCTGCCTTATTCCCTCTTGTATCTGATATTGGGGTCAGTTTTTAAATTAAATACCACCATCTATTAACTATAATTATTATGAGTAGATTCCAAGGTTTTTGAAGACTACAAGTAATACTCCAGAGTGTTAGGCTTAGAATTTGTCTCATTACTCAGTCGGGGTCCCTTGAGTACACAACAGAAATCCTTTAAAGTCAATGGTCATTCCTTAAAAATCTTAAACTACCTCAACTTCCTTTATCCTGGTGTCTAGTGAATTGCATACAGACATGTATGTTTCTATCTGAAACACAACATTTACTTTGCAAATAATCATGTACATTAAAATGCATTTTAAAATATTTACCACTTGTGTGACATATCAGGGAAGCTAGGATGATATAAATTATTTTTTTTTAAAGTTTGCATAACAGCATGCTTTGGGAAAATGTAGCACATTTTATAAGGTCAAATTCTTATTCTGATCAAAATGCAGTGTGACTTTGTCATAAGGCCCCTATTGAAGTATAAATTGAGTTTTAAAATTATATTTTAGATACCCACTGTTGACTGCAATGTGCTCTTCAATCACTATTACTGTTTAGCACATTTAAAGAGAATCAAATAAGCAAATAATGCCTATAAATGTTTTAAAGATCAATCTACTTCTTTTTATGTGCAATGTATGCCATGATGGTCTACCAACTCATGCTGCAGTGGTCCAAAGTTCTCTTTTTGACAAGGTTTCTAGAATTCATAACTTATCAGACTAAGTGTTCTGGGGCAGCATTGTATGCCCTGAACAAGAATTTGATATATGCTATTTTCCTACATAAAATAACTAAGACAAAACTTGAAGATTTTTACAAAATAATAAGAAAAGATGTTTTAAATTATCTTTATTGGTACATTATGAATATACATCATAATCACATTCAACATTAAGAATTTGTACCAGAATATGACATGACTTGATTCTCATTTTTCCCTTTTCCCCCGGCCCTGCTTTCCCCCAACTCCTATATATACAATCTTTGTTTTCTTTTTTCTTTATTATTACCACATTCATTTTCCCCTCATTATTTATCTTTACACTCTTTCCTTTTAAATATTTTATACTTCACAATATCAACTATACGTACTACAACTCATTTACAACTTCATTTTCTCATACCAGAGAAAATATATAAGAAAAGTTTTGAAGAGCAAGAGAAAGTAAAAATATATCTAACAGTTCTGACACAATGACTAAGACTTGATGATTTCAAGAATATTGAAATAAATCAATAAAAGTTATAAGCAGAAATGTTTAAAAATATTATTTTAGGTTTCTTTTCTTATAATTTTTAGCTTGACATAATTCTTTAATCAGTCCTCAGATATTCACTTTGAATCTTGAACCAAAGAACAATCTTCAATTTTAACATTTTATTTTCATTTATGGTAATGAAAATAAATGCAATTTTACCAAAAAATTAATAGCTTCTCATATTCAAAACTACTTTGAAATTTTTATCTGTCTTTATTCAGACAGGTTTTAGACAACATAAATGATCTGTGGTTTTGCTCAAGGACTCTATAGTCCGTATATTGGAACTAGTAAGGTAGGTTAGAATGTGATTCAATATTTGTTTACTTTTATCAAAATGAATTTCACACACACACACACAAACACACACATTGTGTTCTTTCACCAAGTATCCATTTGACATATATAAGTGAAGTATCATGTCAAATATTTCAGGAAGAGACTTTCCTTTCTAGTGAATGATGAATAAGTGAACATAAATAAATCTAATTAAAAATTATAGGTGAATATTAGGGTCATGAGCACAGTTATTTTGCCCTTCTCTTACATTCTAGTGGGGACTTTGACTTTTAAAATAGTTAGAAACTAAGTCATTAAATTTGTGATAATATCAAAAAGAAAGAAAGAAAAACAAAGCTTTTGGTGATTTCTTAAAAAACAGATAATTAGCATAATTTACATTGTAATTTTCTATAAAATTTTTTCCAAGTTATTGATACTACTAACTGTTAGACTTTCTAAGCACTCAACAGTCATTGTTTATGTGCATCACCCCATTTTTTTCTACTTAAAATGGCTGAGGTAGTCATTATCATTTCCATATAACTGATGACAAATGGAAGATCAGATTAAAATAGTTTATCAAAACCATGTAACAACTGATACTGAAACAAGATCTAAATTTAATATTACATGACTGGAAAATTATGTTCTTTATTCATAAAGAGTACAACACAGATTATTCTGAAACTTACAAATGAGAAAGAAAGAAATTTCTTTGCACAAAGTAAATTCAAGAGTATACACTTGAGTCATGGCTTTCTGACTGAGCATTTAGAAATACTTTTTGATGCCTTGTCTCTGTAGCAAGTTTCCAAATTACAAACAAGTTCCTTTCTGGGAGAAGGCTCCGAAGTTTGAATTGTTCATAAATCCAACAAAGTGACTTTTATATACCTTTGAACACAAAAAATGTAAAACAAAAGTAAGCACACAGAAATACTGTAGACTCTTTTTACTTTCACAGTTACCTTAAAATGATGGAATTTTCCAGCACAATAAGAGGCACAGAGGGGATTGTATAGTGTGAACTGACAAGACAGAGTTACTCTCTAAAAAGGGACTTTGAGGGAGATGGTGGCAATTTAGGAACATCAGCAACAGGAAGTGAAGGGTGAGATATAATTTCACTCCCACTTGATGAAGACATGAGTTTTTTGATGGATTCAATTCTGTCTACCTTCTTGAAAAAATATCCACTGGTGCCTGAGTGGAGTTTGCAAATGGTTACTCCAAACTCCATTTATGGAGAAAGCTCAAATCTCATGCCAAGCATAACCATCAAACAAAAGAGTAAGTCTGTCCTTTGTAGCTTTTAAGTTCAGCATCAACTTTTCCTCTTTCCTGACCTAACTTCCTCCTGCCATCTTCTTCCAGAACAATTCTGCCTCATCATTGTTAAAACCCTGCTGGAGTAAATGCACAACCTCATCAATGATTTCTTTGTTGTTAGAAATTCTTGATCAGCTGTGATATCTGCACTCACAAGTTCATCACTGACCTTTACTTTGTGAATGTTGACTCTAGCCTTGACTCTATTAAACCAGCCTTGCCTGACAGTAAAGAATTCACTCTGTTCATCCTGTATTTTTCTTGAAGTTTCCCAATAGACAATAATCTTTTTCTTGAATAGGCATTAAGTTGAGCAGAACTCGACTCTAATTCTGATACTGGATCCACAGAATGAGAAGTTTCTCCATCTCCTCTATCACTGTACCACATTTGTCTGTAATGAAGATGTCATTACCGTCTTCATCCTGCAATTTTTCTCTCTCCCACCTGGACAGTACAAGTCCATAATCTCACATCTAGGTTCCTAACCTTAATCGTATTTTACCTTCTAAGGAAATATATTTATAAGCTTCAGCTCTTAAATTTCTGTCTTTTAAGTGGATGGGAGTACTCTAAATTACTGATAACAAGTGACTTTTGTCAAATGTACAGTTTCGTAGGGGATAAACTAAAATAATTTAGTTTTTTATTATCTTTATTGGTACATTAAATATACACATCATGATTGCACTCCATAATGGGGATTTGTACCAGTATAAGACACAACTTAATTCTCATTTTTTTCCCATAGCCCTACCCACCCTACCACCCCCCCCATATACATAAAATTTGTTTCCTTACTTTTTTGTTACAATCTCAACATTTTCCCCCTTCACCCTATTTACATTAGTTTTTAAATGAGACTGGAGGGTGAAAAAATTAGTTTTCACACCCAGTTTTGAAGTGTGGTTTTGAAACACCAGTTGCTAACTCACACTTTCAGGACTTTTTGTGATACCTTGTGCTTACTAGAGTTCAGTTGCACTTCTATATCTTCATAAGTGCAATTGGCATAACAAATTAGATGGACAAAATTCTGGCAAGAAAGTCTATTGTATGTAGAAAAAAGTGTTGGTTTATTTTTTTTTTCACTGAATGTTGTGTCTGTTTTATAAGTAATTCTTTTAGGGTAGTTTTAAAAATTTTATTTATTAACTTAATTGAGTTATTTACACTGGAAATTCATTAACAAGCAAAAACAATTTTGTTGTATTTTGCCAAATGAAGTAGAAATCAGGTCAAAGCCCCCAGAAGAATAAAGCAATTAACCTGAATACTATATTGAAATAGCTTTGCTAATACAGGTGCCCTGTAAACAATGCATGATTTTGTAAATGTTATCAAACCAATAATGACTAAATGACAGTATCATCAATTCAAAGTCACAGAAGTTGGTGGCTGTGTGAATATTAACATGTGGGAAGTGCATGTGTGTATGTGTGTGTGTGTGTGTGTGTGTGTGTGTGTGTGTGTGTGTTGTACAGAAAAAGTCAAAGACAGGTAACAATATGCTAATAAATACTATAAATATCTAATTTCTAAGCCTAAAAAGGTTTCTTCATAATTGCTTCAAATCATTAACAAGATAGATTGAATAATATACCTAATATTATAAAAATAATTTGTTACTCAATGGGAAAACTTACTTCATTAAAATAATTTGCTCTCTATATTCTAATTTGGATCTAAATTTTCACTTTAATGGAATAATATATACAGCATTCATTACTTTTTAAATTTGTTGACTACATGTTCCTTAATTTAGCATTAAATTATTCTGTAATTGTTTTTACTCAAAAATACTAATCGTAAAATACACATTAGGAAAAAATATAATTTTTAAAGTACACTATTTTATTACATTATTTAGTAAACAAACTTCTGAATTGTCATAAAAATTAAAGTTCAGAATTTCAACCCTATCTTTCTCACTGTTATGAGGTGTACATTGAATATAGAAAGTAACTAGATTTCTCACACAGCTAGTAAATAAATTAATATACAAATCATATTTTCCAAACATTTGGCCTTTCTACAATAACTTCTACAATGCTTTCAATGAAATTTTGACTTTAGCATATTTTTAACAAATTAAATATTTTATATTTCTGATAAATAATGAACAAAATTAAGTTCTCTTTTAATAGCTGAAAATCTACTTATATTTTACTCATAGGTAATAATTTCATTGCCAACCGGTGGTACTAAGACAATATGCTACAGCTTGTATCTATATGGTTCCCCAAAGCCTCACACATTCTTACACAGGGCTTTTGGAAGTGAATGAATTATTTGTTCATGAGTGATTCTGGATTGATTTCGCATAGTTCTGGGTTTGGATGACAGAACCGGGGTGTAGGCAGCACCTCTAAAACGCTGGCAGCCCGGAGAGGATGAAATGGGATAGAAGGGCATCAAACTGTTTCCTGCCTGCCATGCCACAGACTTTCCCCTCTGCCATCCATTAGAGCACAGATCCAACCAAATATGGACCAAAACATCTACTCACTGGGAGCTCCTTTCGCTTGTGGGAGCTGGGTATTTTGTTCCACCAATGAGAAAGTAACTAAGAGATGTTTTTTAAAGTCCATGGACAGTTTTTAGGTCATAGGTTACAAATTCATGTATATTTACTTGCATTGAATTTAACATCATTTGAATCATTCTTATCTTCGTTCCCTAGTGACAGGCAATGGCCCTGTTTTAATTTGCTGCATGTGGACATAAGTGTTTTAAAGAATTAATACACTACCTTCTTGATTCATAAATTGATGAATAGGAAAAATAAGGTTCACAAAGGCTATAGTTTTAGACTGCATGAACCTCTTTGCCATTTTCAGGAGTGGATGCTGAGTTTTAGAAGAATTAAAAGACTTGAAACAATGAAGTCAAGGGGAGATTTAAAGCGGCTGAACGAGGGAGAATCAGAAAACGGAACCTTACAGAACTCGTAAATGTGATGAGAAATACAGCTCAGTGTGGGTAAGGGAAATGACCAAATATACACGAGAAGGGGTAATAACGATTTCCCTTATTTTTTTGTGTTGTAGCTGCCCTCTGGGTACTGCGTTGCTCTAGCTGGTGAAGACGCTTGAACTGTGTGTCAGGCGGACAGACGTGCATGGCGCAGTGTACGTGCACTTAGGCAGTCAGCTGGTCACTTATACTGCAACGACAGCTCGGGCACCAGTGTTAAGTTATGAGCTCAATATGTTGATTATGTTTATCCTTAAAGCTCTAATTAAGTTAAGCATATGGAATTGCAATAACTAAAAATAAGAGAAATAAGAGTATGATTGTTTATATGGAAATTATGTTGGATGCTTTGGATAATTTCAATAGTTAAAATTTCTAAAATTAATAAATTTGAATTGCATGTAGACAAGCCAAGTGTAAAACGTTGGAAGGTACTGCAAATATTTTAATCATACTGATTTGCTGGTAAACTGAACTCATTTGTCCACATGAAAGAAATACAAACTGAAAATCTAAGGTGATAAACTGTGGGAACTTTCTACATATGAAAGATGATACAGAAATCCAATCAACAAACTAAAATTGAAATAAAGGGCCTTGGCCTTGAATCAAGAATTAACATTTTAAGTTAAAAGAAAGTGTAGAAAGTCTCATGTATAATTCACCCTGTATAATAAAAATATTGATAGAAGTACCCAGTGCTGCTTCAGAATATTTATTTAGTCATTAAAGCGATTCTATTATAATGTGATGATGATGATGATGATGACAATGATGATTTTGCAGCTGGGTGCAGAGTTAACTTCAAAAAGACAAAGCCATGTCAAAAACAACATCAGGATAGGATGCATACTTTCAATATTTGTGAATAACCACTCCATCATTCTTTACAGAGAAGATAATATAAAGACTAATCTCTATCATTACTATTCAAAAGTTTAAGTTCACAGACTAACTGCATCATCATCATCAGGGCCTTCATTACAAACTCAGTCAGTCAGGTTGAAATCCAGATTTGCTGAATCAGAATTTACATTTTAAAAGACTCGCCAGGTGATTTATGTTTGAAAAACACCATGAATATTTTTGAGACACCACAAGTACCAGCATTCAAGTTACAAAATAATATCTCTGCAAGTATTTGAAGGAAAAATTGAGACAATGGTTCTGTAAAAAGTAATTAATGTCTATGCATAAAGTTTTGAGATTGTGGTACATGTGATTTTAAGGATGGGGATTAGTCCTCCAGAAAAAGATGACTTAGAGAGAGCTTCACTTTGGGATTAATATTTTATCTTCAAGATCCTTAGGGAGAATTTTGGAAAGAATATTAAATTATTGGTGATTTTCCTGTTTTGGAAAATTGATTGGAATATACCGTATGCACCCAACATCATATAAGCATACACATATTTGTTAAAATATTAGACATATATTTGCAATATCTATTTACAACAATAGAAACAATAATATCTAAAGCCATTGTTTGCCTTTGTCTCCTGCTGATAACTGTTTTCCTTAAAAGCACTACAAAAGAGATCTCGAACAGATGGTGGCTGGTTTTCTCTTTCCTGCTTCCCCTCACAACTGCCACTGAGCCTCACCATTCATTAATCTTCCATAGACTTCCAGTAGCAGAGCGACTAAATTACACACATGCACACACTGAGGCCAGCATTTCTGTCAAGATAGAAATTAAACTGAAGAGCACTGTGCCAAGTCTTTTAAACAAACTTCACTATAAAGCAGTTAGAAAAATAAACACTTAGCTCGGAGGCTGCCCCATAAATGCCCAATCTTAAATGAAAAATCGGGGCCAGTCATTAGATCTTAAACATTCTCTAGAGTGTACTAGAAATTTTAGGGTAAATGTAAATACCAAACATCTGCATTGAATTCACCTTGACTCATAACTGTTTTTAAAGAGTTGTTTCCTTGATCTTTGAAATAAAGAAAGAACAGGAATATTACAAACGACATGCTCATGCCAAAATGGTTATTACCTTTTGTTTAGTAGCAAATAAAATAGCACTACATATTCTTTATTAGTGACTATAACATATCTTTCAGCTTGCATATTTTCTGAATAATGAAATAGATTCATCAGTTATTTAAAATTTTGTGCATAAACATTTTACTTACTAACACTTCAACAGTTTTTTTTTTAATAGCTATAATGAATGAATGTTTCCCAGGTATTATTTTTATTTTTTGGTAAGTTTCTCTTTTGATAACATCTCTAATTAGAGATAAGATGCGTACATAGTACAAAAGCTTTTGTCATCTTCATAAAAACACGCCTCATTTTTAAAATGGTATCAGCATTTATATTACTAAGTATCTTTATATTTTAAAATATGCTTTTAAATTTTAACTATTACCCAACTAAGTTGGAAATAAGCTATCTTATAACCTTAAATTTTTTCATGGATGATTTCTGATATCAAGAATACTTTTTTTATATGGAGAAAGTATAATTTTGAAAAGTAAGAAATATCATGTTGGTACAATACTGTTATCTAACTGGAACTTCACACTAAATTTCTTTTCACTCATTGTCCCAATAATGCTCTTCAGAGTTGCTTTATTCCCAGTTTAGGAGCTGACCCAGTACATCTCATTCCATGTAGTTGTCATGTCTTTTTGGTTCCATTCAGTCTGGAGTATTTCCTCAGCTGATTCTCAACTGGCATGACCTTGGCAATTTTTGAAGATCATAACTAGCGACTTTATAGAATGTATCTCAATTTGGATTGTGCAATATTTCTTCATAACAAGATTAAGGTTATAAAATGTGTACACAAGATTATCACATAGATGATGAAATATTCTTCTCAGGGTATCACATCCACAAATACATCACTCTGGTTTCTCCTGCTTTTTGTGATGCTGTGATCACATAGAATGTGTCCAGTATCCTTTATGTTAAAGTTATCCTTCTTCCTCTGTGACCAGCCCTAGTGTCCCTGCAAAATATGTGTAAAATGTCCCAATAAATAGTGAGGGATTTTTAATCTTATATATAAAACAGTAACTTTCTGCATTAGTAATGTCTGGGATGTAGAAGTACTATTTTAACTAAAGAATAAGATTATAATATAAAAAATTAAGTGCTATGCATTTCAAAATATTTTTGGTGTGGGCTTCAAAAGAAATGAGATTATTTACACTATGAAAGGGAAGCCACACTTTGTAATTTAATAAGTTTTTTCTCACATTTTCTTGCATTTTTGTATCACTTCTAAAACAACAAAACTAATTTTGAGGTAAAAAGACCAAGATGAATCTTGAAAGAGACAAATGTGTTAATAACCTAGTATATTATTTTAGAGAATATAAATTTTAAAACTGATCATAGAAATTCTATTGACTAATTATAACTAGTGCAGTCACAGTATACCTGTCTTCATCATTTAGTTAACCTTTTTGAAAATCTGCCAATCCAGACACTATTCTAGGCACTGAAGTTACAACTTTAAAAACATCTTTAATGAAGCAGTATTAGGCTATGAATATTTATGACAAAATGCAGAGTTACTCAGCTAAAGCTGGTTGAATAGATTTGTGAATCATGTTTTTTTTTCACTATAAGTTGATGTAATAAGTTGTTGAATGTAACAAAGATAGATTATGAAAATCTTCAAAGTTTTTCAAATTCCCTAAAAGGATGAATTTTTATATACAGATAGAAATCAAAATGTATTGTGCTTAATGCCTCCCATGTAGCAAAACATCATTTATAAGATTTATACTCAGATAAAAGAGCAAAAAGTATAAACTTACCTTTCTATACTCAAAATTTCCAGCCCAAAAGTAATTACTCTGTCTTCAGCCAAAAATACACATGGTCAGCAGCTTTCCTACATAAAAGCACTGAACATTACTCGGAGTGTACTCCTCCTAGTGCTGTTGCCTCAAATTACCACAAATCTAGGGTCTCAAGTCAATGCATATTTAGGATCTTATAGTTCTTGAGGATATTAATATGAAATGAACTTTATGGACTAAAAAGAAGGTATCAGCCCCGTTGTGTTCCTCTTCATGGCTCTAGAAATTAATTCAATTAGCTGGTCTGCAGTTTCCAGGAGTTATTCAGTTTCCCGAACTACTGTTCTACTTCTGTCTTCAAAGTTTGCAATACTGATCCTGTAATTCTCACACTCTACCTTTTCAGCACAAGTCCACCAACACTTCCATATTGAGAAATTTTTGTATTTTCATTAGACCTCCTTGGATAATACTATTTTGAAGTGTGATCATTAGTAATCTTGATTCAGTCTAATAGTTTGATTTCCATTATTGTGGAATTGAGAATTTTATGGGTTCTGAGGATTGGAGAGAAAATATTTGATTTTGATTTCTATTTCTCTGACTACCAAATGGAAATCACTCAGTGAACAAAGACACAAATGTAATTTGTTAAGAGTCTTACATTTAGGACACGGGATTTAGCTCAGTGGTTCTGGCACCTGTCTTGCAAGTGCAAGGTCATAAATTCAATCCCCTTGGAAACCACATACAACAATTTCGGGTGTGGTGACTCACACCCACCAAGAATCAGTACCACATACCACAGTGCCAGGCATGGTGGCTTACACCTGTAATCCCAGCACTTGGAAAGCAGAGGCAGCAGGATTGCTGTGAGGTCAAGGCTGAGCTCAGGGCCAACCTGAATTATAAAAATGAGACCTTGTCTCAAAAAAAAAAGAGTGTCACACTTAAAGTTTTATACTGCCATTTAAAATTTCAAATTATCTCTTCTTACACTCAATTTGTTTATAATGTTAAAAATTTTAGTTTCTCTGTTATTTTCTAATATTCCTATAAAATGTTTTATTTGCAAGTGAACTATGTTATGTTGAAATAAGCAGACCAAAATTTTTTTAATCATAAGCAATAGCAATCTTGTTTGCATAATAATGCCCTAAAGGGTCCTGACTAAACTTAATCAATCAGACATGTGCAAACTACAACAAATTTTTTTCCTATACAATTGACACATTTATACAATACTTATGATTCCTTTATGTGTTTTGGATATTTTATTCATTGCAATCTATATAAATTTGAACAAAATATTTACTAAAAATTCTGTCATAAATTCAATGCCATGTGATAACCATTCAAATTCTTCAAAATTGAGACATGAGGAAGTGGGACCATCTAGAATCTTTGGTCATGGTGCTTCTTGCCTTCAAAATCTACCAAACTACTGTAGGCAGGAAGTTATTTTCCTATTTTCCATTATTTGCTCATACACATATGCACACAAACATACACACACATAGACACATTTTATTGAGTGGGAAGAAAAGAATAATATACACACAATAATCCCTCCATACTCTTGGCTTATCTCGTGTGATCAATAGCTACTTTTCTAATTTATTAAAGTCTAAAACACTATTAGTATGTTGATAAATTGATTTTTACCTTAGTTCAGAAAGCAGAATATTAAAATGCATACCTGTGAAACAAGCGGAACTGAATTTAAAGCCTAGATCTGCTTCTTGTGATCTCAAAGTGATAAAGCTGCTCCCAACTCCCTTTGTCCACCTCTCCATTAGGGAACTGAGGCACAGATCAGAACACATTTATTAGTACGTAGACAAGTAGTCTGGTATGTGAACATGAATACACCACTGGAACTTCCATTCCTTAAAGGTTGGATAGCTTTCCTTAATTTAGAGTGACTGTTTTCCTCCTTTGTAAAATACGATTACCTAATCTGGAGCTTTCTTTTTGGAGAATATATGAAAAGGGAATTATATAATTCCTGCTCTAACCTCTGTCTCTTCTTTGTCAAAAGCTTGAAGTTTTATTATGTTTTGTGTTGCTCGTAACATTGTACTTATTGTTTCAAATAACCAACTGTGATCTCAATGTTTTATATCCCTTAAAAACAGAAAATACTTTTCCAATTTATTTTAACATAACCACCCACTATAAATACAATATGCACAAGAACTGTGAACCAAGTAAAAATCAAAGAATTTTTCAGAGGTTGGAAGCCAGGAAACGTTTGATTGGTAACACAATGGTTATGTCTTAATGTTTCTTGATGCAGTTTCCCTGATGCCCTCACCGCGCCTGACTTACCAGTTTCAGTGTTTGTACCTACCTAATTAATGAAATTCTGTGGTTCTCACAGATAAGAAACATACAGATGGCTCAAAAAATTCTTATGACAAATAATCCTTTGGGAACCACAAACAGGACAGGACACTCCTCAAAACTACAAAATTCCTCGGTGCAGTTGTTGACAGCTGCAGAGTGACTAATTGCCAATTAAAGGATCCACCTTGTGAGGTGCAAGGAGATTAAGGGAAAGATCACACCCCACTGAACTATTCTGATAGCTTAAATACTTCTTAACCTAATTTAATTTTAAAAGAGGGATTAAAATATGCCTACTGCTACAACACAACTTTCAATAAATTTCTGGCCACAAAAGAATTGAAATGTTTCTCTTACAATAAAAACATTGACTTGTCATTAATGAGTAATAATAATCTTAAAAAAAATACAATACATTTGATTACTAGAAAACACCATTTTAGTCAATGACCTATATCACAGAATACATTACCAATTATGTACTTACTTGTCTTGCTGATGGGACAATAGTCAGCACCCACAAGTTAAAAGAGGCGAGGTTCCCATTAGAGCACAGTTTTCAGAGGTCTCAGTCTATGCTTGGCTAACTCCAAGGCGATGTGCCAGGGCAGAGGTGCATGGCAGAAAAGGGCAGCCCATAAAACAGCAGACAAGAGACAGCAGTCAAAGGCAGAGTGAGGGAGATGTACCCTTCCAGGCTGTGCTGTCCTGTCTGAGAGCTCCCTAGTGACCCAGCTCCTCCCACCAGGCCTCGCCTCCCAAATCTCCATTCGCTATAAACGCATTAGTAGATTCACCTGCTGATGAGTGTCATGCCTGCATGACCAATCACCCCCCAAAAGCACCACCTATGAATGCAGGAGGCTTTGTGCAGGCATCTAGATATGAACCATAACAGTAGGTAAATATATATGTGTGTATTTAAATATGGCCATAGTTCTGTTTTTTATTTGTTTGTTTGTTTGTACTTTGAAACAGTTTACACAGTGGAATTAATCTTGAGGAGACAAGCCAATTTGACTCACTTTTGGAGTAGTTTTTCAAGTTTGTTTCACTAACAAAAGAATCACAATGTTTTAGTATATAGAAAAGCATTACTTAGACTGACCTGTTATGAATCTTTCTCTGTATGTATAAAGAACCACCCAGTATGTGAGAAGAGGTTTTAGGATGATGAGGAAGTTTAATCACAAGTATTAGGAAAGACTGGCTTGGAGATGCCATGGAAAGAATTACTGAAGAAGATACCAAGATTTAGTCTACCTTCACAAATACTCCTGCTTTTGAAAGGTTTTAGTAGTTGTCTCACCCAGAAAGTTAAAGGTACTATTTAAAAGAGCCCTAAAATAAGACTGTGGTAGATTAACTAACGATCAGCTTGAAATGTCAGCTGAACTGAATCAATGTGATTTGGGTGGGGAGGATCCACTTTGGAATAGTTGTGAGTAGTATAAAAAGAGAACTGGTGGTTTTCTTGAAGAAACTTGCCATGGGTGGTTTTTCTGATGCGAGCTTGGCTGTTCCCTAATTATTGGAGGAGCTCAGATTTCACTGTCTCTGTGAATGGCTGCTCTTCTGGTCAGGGGAGCTCTTATCTTTGCTATGAGCGTCACTTCCTGGCTGCAGTGCAGATCCCTCAGCCCAGTGGCACAAATCCTTCACCATGCACCACAGATTTTCTAGTTTCCACCACTGTGTTTGGGCCTTCTGGGTGCAGATCCTCAATACAAATAAACATGAGACATTGCCATAAACTTCTGACTGGACTCACAGAGGACAGTGCACTGCACTCTAGGGTTGCAGATGGACTTGTGTGCGACATTGCTGTGGGATCCAGGCCCTTGGCTGGATGCTTTGAGTCTCTTTCACTCTTCTGCCTTTGACTCTTTGGGTGCTATTATAAAATAATCCTATAAATTATATATCCTCTATTAAATCTATTTCCCTTGAAAAACCTGACTACATTAGTATTAATCAGTAGATAAAAAATATAAATGTTATCTCATATTCATAATCATGATATCATGATTCCAGAAAAAACTACACAAACTCAAGAAGAAAATTTGAACAAATTAAATGTATCAAATATTTTTTTCAAATATTAAAGTCAGTTTCAGTGGTCAACTAATAATTAAATATAAGAGGAACAATTTGAAAAATCACATGAATTATACTAAAAATGAATGACATTACATAGTTGAAAAAAATAAAAGCTATAGCATAACTATAAACAAGATTAAAATCTATTTCACCGAGAGAAAATGAAGAAAGTGTAAAGGCAGGCCAGCGATGCTCACCACACTCATCACACTCCAGGATGTGTGATGAGTGATTATCACAATCAAGGAATTTTCAGACAGTGTACAGTAATGGAGAGCATTATAGGCAACTCACAAACTGAGATTAAGCCTGCAAAATGACAAAAATACAACTTGAAGAAAACTGTGTTAGAAAAGGTTTTAATTATTAAAAGATATTTACAGATGGCTAACCTAATGAGAAAAATGTTACAAGATAAAGGCATTTTCCAAGTAGAAATAGATTAATTGGAAGCTTTTCTCAGAACTTATTTAAATCATCAAAGCTAACAAAAATAATAACATAAAGCAATATTATTTTGCATATATTTACACTGTAAGAATTATTAAAATATTAAATTATTAAAATTTAAAATATTAAATTAGTTACATAGTTAGAATTAGATATCTGAGTTTTAATATGTTTTAACTATTTTGTTAAATTGAAATCAATTGATTTTAGATATTGAACATGACCACCTAATATAGGAAGAAAGACTTGACAGATAAGTTACAGGCACAGAATTGCATAATCTGCTCCCAAGAAAGGGCAGGTCATATGAGATTAATTTTAAAATGACAAGGATAATTTCAAGTTTTCTGCAAATAAATGTCTTAGGAAAAGCATATGATAGTTTGTATCTACCCAGGTGATGGGTGGGAGATCTACTGTGTGTGTCATGGAGGCTGGGCCTTGGGGAGTCTACGTCTGCTCCCTCCCTTTTTCTCTCCAATAATTTTCCCTTGCTTTGGTTCCTGGCCAACCTGAACTAAGTAGCTTTGTTCCATCGAGCCCTTTCATCATTTTCGTATCTGTTTTAGAATCTGCTCAGTATCCCTTAAAACATGAGCAAAGCTAAACTTCTCTTTTTTAAAAATTGATTTTATTGGTAAGTTTTATATATAGATTTTAATCACATTCAACTTTGAGAGTTTGTACCAGTGCATGATACATTTTGATTTTCATTTTAAACCTTTTCCTTACCCTCCCTTCAACCCTTATACATAAACATTGTTTGCTCTTTTTTCATCATGAATATTTTTCTTTCCCTTCTTAACTTACCCTTACCCTCCTTTTCCCTTTCCCTTTTGAACATTTTCTTCTTATTTGACAATAAATATTGTATATTTTAAAACTCATTTACACCTCCAGTTTCTCATACTAGAGAAATGATACAATAGCTACATATCTGTGTCTTATTTATTTCACTTGTGAGAAAGTCCGCAAGGTACATTCATTTGAATATGAATGATTGTAACTTGTCATTCTGATGGCAGCGTATCACTCCATTTTAAAGAAAAATCACATCTTCTTTATCCAGTCTCCAGCTGATGGACATTTGGGTTGTTTCCAAGATTTAGTTATCACAAACTGAGCTGCTATAAACGTGTCACTGTGATATGAATCTTTTCATTCTTTCATGCATATACCTAGCAGGGAAATAGCAGGGTCAAATGGAACCTCTAAACCTAGTTTTTTGAGGAGTCTTTCCACTGATCTCAGTGGTTTAACCATTCTACAATGCCATTAGCAGAGAAGAAGGGTTCCCCACCAATATTTATTGTTGGTTGATTTTATGGTAGCAACCATTCTTTATGGAGTGACATGGAATGTCAGGTTTTTTGTTTTTGCTTTTGTTTTTGTTTTTTTTTGTCTGCCTCTGCCAGCAATGTTGAATATTTCTTCATATGTTTCATAGCTGCCTTTACTTTTTCATCTGAAAAATGTTTGTGCATTTCAGGTGCCCTTCTGAACTGAGTCTTTAAATTTGAGGGAGGTGTTTGTGGTTTTTTTTGTTTGTTTGTTTGTTTGTTTTTTTTGTTGTTGTTATTGTTCTTTATATACTCTATATAGTATCCCTTCACCTGAGAAACAGCTGATAAAATTGTTTTCCCACATTGTTGGTTGTCTTTTCACTCTGCTGCTAGTTTCTCTTGCTGTGCAGAAGCTTTTTAATCAGATGAGATCCAAGTTATTGATTTCTTCTGCTAGTTCCCATGCTGTTGAAATTTTGTTCATAAAGTCTTTCCTTAAGCCAATATCTTCAAGAGTTCTATCTAACCGGTTTTCCAGGAGGTTTAGTGCTTCAGTTTTAATATTTAGGTCTCTAATCCACTTTGATTTTAGTTTAGTGAGTAGTGAAAGAGATAGATCCAGCTTTGGTCTTTGTGTGATGGTAGTAGACCTTGGCATTTTTCTTGTGACACTAGTTTTATTGGCAACCAAAATGCAAGAGTGATAGGGTCAGGGAAGCTTCCACCCAGAATTCAAAGGGAAGCCTGAAAAAACAAGTGAGAAGCCATTGAGAGGCCAGTGCATAATGCTGTAGGAATGAAGCCAATGGTGCTGTATGAACCAAAGGAAGTTAGTCAGAGATGCCAGAAGCATAGAATACCTGCAGAGGCAAGATTCAGGGTGTGATGGTGGTGGTATATGCTCGAATAAGAAATGCCTCACAGACCAGTTTGTCACGGTTCTTGGTTCATCTGGATGGTTGACTTACTGACAAGAGAAGACCTACCCTGGATGTAGGTAGCACCAATCAATAGGCTTGTCTTCTGGATGGAATAAAAAGAGAAGGAAGAATGAAGTCTTACTTTTGTCTCTTTGAAGGATCTCAAATCTTTCTTTGCTATAGCCATCGAATGTCTGTCTCCAGGTTTTCAGCCTAAGATCCTTCAGTTTTCTAGTGCAGACACTCAGCTTCCAGACATGGATTTACAGGGATTCTGCAAAAAACTCTAGGCCTTCAACTCTATTATTATTATTATTATTATTATTATTATTATTAATTATTATTTTGGTATTGAAGTTGAACTCGTGACCTTGTGATTGCAAGGCAGATGCCAGAACCACTGAGCTACATCCCCATCCTAGACCTTCAACTTTTGACTGAACCTCTGGTCTCTAACAGACAAATGGTCCTTTGCATTTCTTTACCTATGACTCTGCTGGTAGCCATTGTAAATCTGCCTTGTAAACCATCAAAAACTACATATGCTGTGTCTTCTTGTTGCTGAAATACAACAGGTACAAATTAAACAACAAAGGTTTATTTCAGCTCACAGTTTATAGATTTTTTTAGTCTACAGTTTACTGTCAGAAAGGCGTGGCAGGGGGCAAAGGAAAGTACTTGACAAAACAGCAGATAGAAAGAAGGCAGCCAACAATGATGCAGTGCAACAGCAGCAGCAGCATGTGCAGCAAATGCAGCAGCACACTGCTTTGTTTCTGTCCCTTTTAGATCCATTCAGTGTACAAGCTTGCTAAGTGGTTCCACCCACACTGAGGGTGGGGCATTCTTATTCATATTAGTGCACTTTATTCCAGCCACCTCTCAAATTCCTCATCTATGACCACATGATGCTTTGGAGGCACATCTAGACAAAAGCCATAAAAGTAAACGTGTGTGTTTATGTGTGTGTGTGTGTGTGTGTGTCTCTTCCTCTTAAACACTAAATGATACACAGGCCAAGGGTGGAGCCAACACAAGTGAGGGGCAGCAAAGGCTGTAACCTTGGAAATACCTTAGATGGGACCTCAATCCCTCTGTAATTTATACTTCACACTGACTGATCTGGAGCTACAGAAGTAGGAGAAGTTTGCTCTTCTCATTTCCAGTCGTCATTTGGTTCAATTGTTTTTTAACCCTCTATTTTTCTCTTTTAGAGAATGTCACTCATTTTTCATCCTTTTAGAGATTCGCAGTCAAAATTTTCCTTCAGTTACATAAGAGACATTGACTAGGACTTTCAAAACACTGAGGAACCGTTCAAAGTTTCAGAAAGAAGTGGGAATTTCCAGTTGTATCCAAGATAACTATATTATGTTAAGTGGAAATAAGAACTTGCTATTATCTATTTGGACATTGTGTTTGAAGATGTATTTGTTGACCAGGGGAATTATGTGGTAGTTACAGTGGAGTCTCAGTTTTGTTGCCTTTGGAACCTGCTTGGATGTGTTTGAGTAGATCACAGAGCCCAGACCTCAGGAATTTATGCCTCAGTCCTTCTCTTCTCATGGTTTCCTTCTCTTCCCCTCACCCTCCTGTATCAAGCAGCTTTGATCCACCATGACATTTCTGTCTTGAAATGGAGTGACTATGAATTGACTCACATTCAAATGTGAACCAAATTAACATTTCTTCCATAAGTTGTGGCTATTAGGTATTGTGTCCTAGAAGTGGAAAACTTTGTTAGTGCAGAAAAACTATATGAAAGTATATTACTTCCCTCACAAACAGTTTGTTGTACATACCAACAATCTTAACACTAGGGAGGCCGAGGCAGGAGGAAAATGAATATAAGGCAGGCCTGGTGTACATAGTGAGGATCTGTCTCAGGAAAAAACAAACAAACAAACAGACAAAAACAACAACAAAAAAAACCAGATTGCAAGTGTAAGTAGAATATTCCTTATAACAGTAAGAACACAGTATTTTCTGGCTTAAAATGCAAATATAACTCTGTAGTAATATAATATAATTGATATTTCAAGTGAATGGAATTTTGGCTTTAAAGTACAAAATACTTGTTTTTAGCTCAGAATTGAAATTGTAAATTTCATAGGTATTAGAGAAATAGGTATTATATTACTGCCTAGCTTCTTCCTTCTCCCTCTCTTCTAGATTTTTAAAGTAAGCTGGAGACTAGAGATCAGTTGAGTGGTAAGATGTTCGCCCAGCATAGGCAGGGCACTGCACTCCAGCTTTAGCATTGCAAAACAAACATTTCTATCTTTCTTGGAAATTGAGTGACCCAAATGCAATGTGGAGAAGATGTACAGTCACTCTGTTGAAAGACCATACTATAGTCCAACTCATTTTACTTTTTCTCTATTTCATTAATATGCCACTGTCTACAGAATAGTAAAGTGAGTAGAACTTAGGCTTCAAGTTTTAAGAAATTAAAGCATTTTTATAGTTATGCTTTATTGTCTCATAATAAACTATCAATTTGCTTTTTATTTTTAATTGATTTTATTGGTACATTTTATATGTAGATTATGACCACAGTCAACATTGAGAATTTGTACTTGTAGATTTTTTTCTTTCATCTCTTTATTTCCCCTGCACTCTTTTCCTTTGCTCTTTGAATATCTTCCTATTTCACAAATGGTAGAGTGAGTCAACAAAATTAAATCTTGAGGGAGGTGGAAGGATAAGAAAGGACCTGGTGGGGAGAATTATAATTTGTGTATGAAGGGAACTATGAGGATAGTATTACATATTATTCATTCATTCAGATAATTTAATTCACACAGTATTTGTGGAGTTCCTGTTAAGTACCAAGCAATGTTGTAGACATGGGAAACACAAAGTGAACAGACACAAAGAAATGCTACTCTTATGAAAGTTAAACACCAATAGAAATACACAACAGAAGGAAATTAATAAATTGTTAAGATAGTCTAAGACAAAAATAACTATTATGAATAAAGTTCAAGTAGATTAAATGATACAGTAGGGTAACAAAAGGCTGTAACACACTAACATGTGACTACACATCCTAAACTACACATGACTTTGATTCTTATAACTTCCTCCCATTTAAAAAAATAATTACAAGTGTGTAGTAAGCCAGAGAACAGTCAGTATCTCTTTGTAAAACATTTTTAGGCAATTATTTCCTAATCTAATGAAATTTCAGCTAATCAGTTATACTAAAGCTTCATTTTTTCTGAAGTTAAAACAAAGCTTTGATGTAATTCTCAGTTTTAACATTTCTAAATCAAGAATCACACATAACAATATAGTAAGTGGACAAAATGATATTCTGAATACTGTTCAAATAATTTACTTGAAGTCAAAGATGAGAAACAAAGGAACAAAAATTAGGTAATAGAAAATGTTAATATAATGACAGGGACAAAGGACTGGGCACAGACAGCAAGGTTGATGACACAAGCATCTACATTTGATTTTATGAAATAAACAATTAATTAAAACCCAAAAAATACCAAACAAGGAAACTTTAAAATTATCAAAAAGGTAAGATCCAGTTATAGGGTAAAGTTATAAGCAATTCTTTAAGAATCACTTAATTTTCATAGCAGATAAGTTTTTAAAGTTAAATTTATTGGTACATTTCAGATATCTGTATGGTGATCAAGAAATTCATAAGTTAAAAATAAGTAACTAAAATATTTACTTTTAAATAATAAATGTAGAAAGCTGTAGAGACCATGAATATCAGAAAAGTATTTTGAACAAAAGATATTACTAGATTGTATAAAGGTAATTTATAAGTATGAACTAACAATTATGCATACCTCTGGCCTAAAATATGTGAATCAAAAACTTACAGAATAAAGAGTTTCAAAGTTATAAAATATATTTTGACATGACTCTCTCAAGAACTGTCAGTGTCAGAACTTCTAGAAAAAAAGATCAGTAAACACATAAATTATCTAAACCACATTAAGAATCTTAAACTAATGGATATTTATAGAACATTATCCAACAACTGTAGAATACAAGTTATTTTCAAGGAAATATGTGCTCATGTGTCATTCACCACAGATGCCATTGGCCAGATCTCAAACTCACCCACAATAAAAGTTTGACATCATCCAGAGTGTATTCTCTGAGAACAGTGAAACAAAAGTCAAAAATAATGTCAAAAATATAGGAAAGCGATAATTGAAAGTTATTGTATATCTGTCTGTCCTACGATCCTTAGGTGGGGCTCTTGTAAGGTAACTGTATCATATGAGTCTTCTAGTATAATGTGATGATCTGTGCAGGGGACTGCTCCCAGGAAGCAGGACACTAAAGGCCTAGCTTCGGGAAGTGTGCCTCTCTTCTTAGACCCTTCCTTCATAATATGGCTCCTGGCTGCCATAATACGAGTAGCTTTCTTCCTACCAGGCCTTTCTGCCATGCCTTCCCACCTTGGAGTACTCAACTGTGCGCTGAAAAAGAGGAGCCAAAACAAATCTCTTCTTAAATTATGGGTGTCAAGTATTTTGTTCCAGTAATGAGAAAGTAACTAAGACAGAAAGTAAGTTGTACCAGAGAACTCAGCTCATCACTGTGTCTACTCGTCCATATGATTCAAAAGTCTTCACAACTGATTTTTGCGAAGAGTTTGGAGAGATTTGGAGCTGCTTCCTAGAGAAGCACTAGAATGCCTAAAAGTGAACTTCATGAGAGACTGTCTTTGGAGCTCAGGAGAGAAAGCTTATGAAAAAGGCAAACAGTAAAGACCAGATTCAAAGGTTTCAGCTGAGAAGAAAGATTCAATCGATAGTGGGACTCAACACCAGGTGTGTCATGATCGGACAGAAAATTTCTCTACATTTTATTCATAGTTTGAAACTTTATGGAAGACTGATAGTAAGGGCACCAGATTAATCTAGTGGAGGAAATTTCAAGGCAGCCTAATATTTAGGCTGTGCCATGTGTTACATGGGACTTTTAACTAGATTTGTACTGAAAAGTAGCAGCAAAAAAAAACCATTTTAAAAGTTTTCAGCTTCCCTAGAAGAAAAGCTCTTATGATGTTTTGGCATGGTGTGATTGCTTAAAAGATTAGTATTAAAAAGAATTGGAGAATAGAAAAAGTGCTTTGAGGACACATCTACAAGATCTCATCCTTCCTATGCTCATGAGTGAAACCTGAGGCACCCTACTGGGGAAAGGTTGACTAGGTAACTGGTTTCCCTGGATTTGGTTCACTGTGATCACCAACCAAGGCACTCAGAGAGGGCTCTGCAGCCATGATCCTAAAGGGTCTGGCTGCTGCTCAAGCTGGTAGCAGACTTTGGCATTATCCACATGTTTCTGGTTCACAGTGTGCAGAATGTAAGAGTTATAGGGTCAGGAAGGGTTCCATCCAGATGTCAGGAAAATGATTTGAAAACCTGAGAGGGCAGTGCATGAGCTGTGAGAACAAAGTCAAAAATACAGGAGAAATTCCAGAAACTTGGTGAGTCAAAATAAACTTCTCTTTTAAGTTGTGAATGTTGGATATTTCCTCTAAGCACTACATAAGGAACTAACATATTAATATGACAACATACTTTTAAGTGACTACGGAGTTCAAAATATTTAGAAAGAAAATTAAAAAATAATGAAAATCAATGTATTATAAAAGGTTTTAGCTACAACTAAAGCAGTCCTCAAAGGAAAATGTATATAAGGTACACTACTCTAAATAGCTTACACAAAGAAAGACTTGAATCAAAGTAAAGCCAAGCAGAACTATATATTTAATAACAGGATTAAACAGATTAGAGAGAGTATCAATAGAGAAAATAAATAATACTAGGAAAGAGACCTGTAAAATGAGAACCAAAATGTAGCTATGTCCATAGGTGGGGTGGAGGGGCTAAAGGGAGAACAGGAGAATGGGAAAAATGAGCATCAAGATATATCATATACAGGTAAAAATTCTTGAATGATGAATGTGATCATAATGTATACTTAAAATTGATAGTGGGACTCAACACCAGGTGTTATACCAGTAAACTCAATTACACAAAGAATGTTTAAAAAATGAGAATGAAATTGAGAAACCCTAACTAGAATGATCAAGGAAGAAAGGATTTAAAAACACATCAATATAAATGTTGAAACAGATCTTAAAACTTAAAAATGATAATGACAAAATAATGAAAAACATATATTAGTGTTTAGAGCATTTCACAACTTAGATGAACTGTGGGAATACCAAAACTAACAGAGGTACAAGAAACTCAGAAAACTATCAGAAGTCTCTATAACTACTGAACAAATTGAATTCATTCTGTTTTTGCAAAGACAAATCAAAAAAAAAAAATCTCAAAGACTTGACAGTTTTATAGGTAAATTCTACTGTGTATTCTTGGAAGAAAGAAATAATATCAGTCTTCAAATTCTCACATAATAAAAAGTAGGACTGCTTCCTATCTTTGAATAAAAAGCTAACATAACCACAAAACAAAACTCCGAAAAGACATCACAAAATAGCAGTAACACACAGATTAATATTCCACATGTATAACATATTATCAAACTAAATGCAAAATGTATAAAAAGAATAATGATCCATGATAATCAAATATAGTTTATTCCATAAATGCAACATTGATGTACCAGACAAAATTAAATAACAAACTAAACATATTTTAGAATTAAGGGAAAATTGTCATTAACTTCACAAGTGGATTAAAGGAAGTTGATTAATTTCAAAACCACTTATAAAACTTTTAGTCAAAAAGAATAAAAGTGTTCCTGTTTCATTCAGTGTTCTATTATACGCATTCCTCAATATTGGCAATAATGAAAGAATAGTCGTTTTATTCACAATCCACTAGTAGTCTTAAACATGCAAAATATGGAATTCAGAGGAGCAGCGGATTTAGTTTAGTGGTGCCAAACCGACCTTGCAAGCACAGTGGTCTGAGTTTGATCCCTGGTACCACCAAGAAAAAAAAAA